>VDFB02353625.1:0-36253 GCA_007258455.2 Sequoia sempervirens
AATTATTTGTTTTTGGAAATTGAAAAGACTCGTGTCTTTTGGTGTGCCTTCTCAGGAAATTGAAGAGTTTTGTGAGCTTCTATTTAGTGAAGGTTTTGCTCCAGCCTTGGGATCCATTATGCTTATTATATTGTTATGCTGTCGGAATGACTTCATGAATTTAGCTTCGAGGAATGCTTACCTCTTAGCATTGATCCAATTTCGTGTTTGAAAGATAACACCTAGTTGGTTTTGGGACTGCTTCTCATTCAGACTAGCAGATTGAGTTCGAATGTTGAAGAATTTTGGAGATTTATCAATTTTGGTATTGCTGATTCATCTACAGCTGAAGGTGATTTTGATTCATAGTTTAATTATCAGTCTGAATATGATTCTGGGTATTTCATCATTGGATTTGTTGATCTTGGGCGACTCATCATGCTAACTTTGAGATTTTATAGTTGAGGATCTGATTTTTAAATGAAAATCGCCCCTTCAAGGAGGGTCGTACCTTTTCATAAGTGCATTGGAATGCGTGCTTAATTCACAGAGGGTCTTTGTTGCTGTTTCTTCATCCTAACTTGGTCGCCTACCTTCCAGTTGTTCATTGCATTCGATTTCATTCGAAATGGAGGTAACTTGATGAAGTTATGAGCATTTTTATGGTGTTTCAGTTTGCTGATCAGAAATTCCAAAAAACACTGTTTTATATCAGATTCATATGATTTCAGTTTTGGTCTTTATTTTATCATTGGAAGAGCAAAAGAACATTGCTAGTATTCATTCTTCTCTTCTTAACTATGTTCTCTATCATTGTAATTGGTAATTTGCAGATTTGTGATTGTAAGGTTGAGATTTTAGTAGTACTAATCCAACCGTTTTAAGTCTCTGCAATTACTTGTTTTATTCCATATTAATTACCCCTGGATGGTTTACCGCCAGTGTGGAAAAATGAACATTTGATATCTCTTTGTACCCACTCTCAAGTGGTGAATCCCCACTCTTAAATGGATGCCCGCCGTAGCGGATTGATTAGATAGATGTACCTTCATGGCTGGTTATCCACCTAATTATTTCAGTTCAATTAATAACTGTCATATGTTAGCACCTCGCCCTCAGTGGGATCTTGAGTGCACATCCTTGACGTTGAGTTTGTCTCATTTCAAGTATTGTTTTTTAGTTTCTCCGCCATATGACAACACCTATCCTTCCTTGGGATTGAGTGTGCATTCTTGGCGTTGAGTTCTTTCAAGCTTGGATTTCAGTTTTTGATGCTAACGCTAATTCAATTGGCGAAGTGTTGATTGTGTGTGAAAAATCTATCGAAAAAATTGGTTAGCATATTTCAGTGGTATCCGAACAGAAGACCCTGCCATCCTGTGGCATTTTGCAGTTGGTTGTCTAATGAGTGAAAGAGACACTAGGCCATTCACCAGAAGTCAGGCCAGAACTCAGCATCAGTTTCCTCCCGTTCCAGAGGCAGATACTTTTTCAGAAGCCTTAAGGGATCTTGGCAAAATAGTGGAAGGTACAAAAAAGACATTTGAAATAATGTCAGACAGTGTTAGGCAAGCTAATGATGAGAGTGACAGAGTTGAGAAGAAGTTTGATGGGATGATAGACATGATGTCCCGATTATTGTCCAAGTTGGACCAGCAAGCAGCGCAGAATATCATTCAGCCCCAAAATAATTCAAGTGGAGAAAGCAGTGGAGTTAATGGGAATAACAATAATAGCATTCCTGAGGTGAATACAAGAGACAGAATTGTGGGTCAGCATGCTGCAATTCCTAGTGGGTCATCCTCTAGACCTCTTTTCCCCGTCTTCACGCCAATGGAAGAGCAACAACCGATTGAAGCTGCACCAACCTTTGCTGATGATGCATGTCAAGCTTACATGGAGTAGGTTTCTTTACCTCTTGACTTGAGAGGTGCTTGGACCTTTGATCAATACATGAATCAAAGGAGTCGGAGAAATGGAGGAAGAAATGAGCAACGTCCTCCTATGGTGCCTAGAAATGATTTCTACCAAGCTTTGCGAAAGATAACTATGGAGCATTTTAATGGTAGTAATAAGTGTACAACCAGATCATGGGTGCAGAAGCTAGATAACTATTTCTCTCTTAGACCCATGCCAGAAGGAGATGCTATCAAATTTGCTACCTTGCATTTGGATAGGATAGCTCACGAATGGTGGACTCATGGTTTGGTCACTCTTGGCCATAACCTCATTCGCACCTATGTTGAGTTTACCAACAAGCTGATCGAGAGATTTGATACCAAGGATCCAGAGTTGAGATTCAGAGAATTGGCACAATTGAAACAGCAAGGATCTTTAGAAAATTATGTGGTTGATTTTCAAAGGTTGTCAGTAATGGTGCCTAACATTACTGAGAGAAGACTTGTGGTACTCTTTTCAGAAGGATTAATGGAGCCTTTGAAGGGATGGGTCAAAGCTTTTGATCCACCAACTTTAGATGAAGCCATCAAGAAAGCGAGGAGCATGGAGTTGGCAGCCCCAAGGCCTAAGTTTCATTCGAAACCTTTCAGCCATAAGAAGGATGACAAACATTCTTCAAATCTGCCAAAGAAGTTTCCATCAAAGTTGTTAGAAGAGTTCAAAGAACAGCTTAGAAAAGATGGAGTTTGCTACACTTGCCGTGAACCTTGGGTTAAGGGTCACCGTTGCTATGGAAGAGGCAAAGCAAACCTAATGGAAGGCTATTATGATTTTGGATCAGAATCTGATTCGTCTGATCAGCAATATGAATCAGCAAGTAGTGAAGGTGAAGAAGCTCCAGAAGAGAAGCCCGATGAGGTGGGAGATGGTAGTGCTTTCGCACAACTATCAAGTTTTCAGAAAAATGAGTCCTTTCGGGTTCGTGGAGTGATTGGATCTCAAAGGATATTTGCTCTAATTGATACTGGAGCAACTCACAACTTCATTGATGAAGGATTGGTGACAAAGAGGGGATTGAAGACTGAAGAATTTGAAGGCTTCAAAGTAATGGTAGCTGATGGTTTCACCATGTCATGCACTAAGAAAATTCCTACCTTTCTATTCAGATAGGAAATTATGAAGTAAAAGATGACTTCTATGTTGTGGGTATTGGTGATACCGATGTCGTGTTAGAAATACAATGGCTGCGATCTCTTGGAGAGATCACTTTGAATTTACAAACAATGGAGCTGAAATTTCAAGCTAATGGAAAGAAGGTTGTTTTGAGAGGGATGTCAAATGGGGGCCCTCGAATTGTGTCCTTGAAAAGAATGGAAAGGCTGATCCGTCATGATCAAGTTGAGTGGGCAATTGAGTGTATGGTCCTACCAGCTGATCCAGTGGAAGAGAAGAGGCAATATCATCTTGATATCCAAGCCTTACTTTCAAAGAAGAGCAAAGTCTTTGGAAGCCTACCTCCTGGAAGACCTCCTGAAAGAGGTTATGAGCATGTAATTGAATTAGAAGAAGGAGCAAAGCCCGTCATGACTACACCATACCGTTATCCAAAGAAGCAAAAAGATGAGATCGAAAAATCCATCAAGGAGCTATTGGAGACAGGTTTCATTAAACCAAGCAAGAGTCCTTTTGCTTCTGTAGTAGTGCGGGTCAAAAAGAAAGATGCCACAATGCGTATGTGTGTTGACTACCGTGCATTGAATCAAAAGACAATCAAGAATAGATATCCTATTCCTAGGATTGACGAGCTTATTGATGAGCTCCATGGAGCTATGTTTTTCTCGAAGATTGATCTTCATTCGGGTTACCATTAAATTAGAATGAGGGAGACGGACATAGAAAAAACAGCATTCAAATGTCACTTTGGGCATTTTGAATTCCTTGTCATACCTTTCGGTTTGACAAACGCACCAGCAACATTTCAATCTTGTATGAACGAGAATTTTAGACAGCAGTTGAGGAAGTTTGTGCTCATCTTCTTCGACGACATCCTCATTTTCAGTAAGTCATGGGAAGAGCACCTTAAGCATTTGGAAGAAGTGCTTAGTATTTTGGAAACAAAATGTTTGTTCACCAAATAATCAAAGTGTGAGTTGGGATGACAAAACTATTATATCTTGGCCACATTATCAGTGCAAAGGGTGTGAAAGTTGATCCTGAAAAGATAAGAGCTATTCTTGATTGGCCAACTCCAAAGAATGTTTCTCATTTGAGAGGATTTTTGGGTTTATGACGATTCTATAGAAGATTTGTGAAAGGATATTCTCATCACGCAGCCCCTCTCACAAATCTTACAAAGAGAGGAGCTTTTCTTTGGACCAAGATGGCACAAGAAGTTTTTGATAAGTTTAAGCAAATCATGAGTACATGTCCAGTGTTGGCTCTTCCGGATTTTACAAAACCGTTTGAATTGCAATGTGATGCTTCGAGTGAAGGTGTTGGAGCTGTTCTAATGCAAGACAAACATCCCATTGTCTTCGAAAACCGGAAGTTGAGAGGAGCAAAAAAAACTTACTCCATTTATGACAAAGAGATGCTTGCCATCATGCATGCTTTGTCTAAATTCCGTCAATATTTGGTGTGAAGTAGATTTGTTGTTAAGACTGACCACAATAGTCTTAAAACATTTTATGCGCCAAAAGGATTTGAATGAAAGGCAGTAGAAGTGGGTAAGTAAGCTCCAGGCATATGACTTTGACATTGAATATGTCAAAGGGAAAAATAACATAGTGGTCGATGCCCTTTCAAGAAGGCCTCATTTGCAGTCACTTTGTGAGTTATCAGCAGATTGGAAGGAGTTAATTGTTGTTGATTAAGCTAAAAATCAGTTTGCAACCAGTTTGTTTGAAGGTCATTTGGTTGATGAAAGGTATAAGTTGGTTGATTGGTTAATTTTCTATAAAGGTAGAGTCTTTTTAGTGCATGAATATAAGCTTAAAAAGAAGATTCTACAGTCTTTTCATGATGTTCCCCTTGCTGGTCATCAAGGCATGTTCAAGACTTACAAGCAGATTAGAGAAAGGTTTGCTTGGAAGGGGATGAAGGATGAGATAATGAATTACATAAAAGAGTGTTCTATTTGCCAAAAGATTAAGAATGAACATTCTTTTCTAGCTGGGTTGTTGCAGCCCTTGCCAGTTCCAAATCAGAAATGGGAAAGCATTGCAATGGATTTCATCACTAGGTTGCCTAAGGTACAAGGATGTGATTGTATTTTTGTGGTGGTAGATAGATTGACTAAATTTTCACATTTCTATGCTATCACAACTTCTTTTACAGCAGCTCAAGTGGCTGAGTTATTCTTTAGAGAAGTTTTTTGGTTGCATGGTTTGCCTAAAACCATTGTCAGTGATAGGGACAGCAAGTTCCTAAGTGCTTTTTGGCAAGATATTTTCAGGCTGAGTGGTACAGTGCTTACTCCAAGCACTAGTTATCATCCTCAAACAGATGGGCAATCCGAGATTGTCAACAAGTGGTTAAAGGGCTACCTTAGAAATTATGTTTCAGGGCAGCAAAGAGCTTGGATTAAGTGGCTTCATTTGGGAGAGTACTGCTACAACTCTTCCTATCATATGTCGATTAAGATGTCTCCTTTTATGGCCCTTTATGGTTATGATGCTCCTAACTTTGTAGATTTGGTGTTTGGTGATAGTAGAGCTCCACAGGCTAAGGATATGCTTCAACAGAACCAAGACATCTTGAAATCTCTCAAGGAAAATCTGCAACAAGCTCAAAATCAGCAGAAGTTATATGCTGATCAGCAATGTGTTGAGAGATCTTTTGAAGTTGGAGACATGGTCTACTTGAGGCTTCAGCCCTATAGACAATCTACCCTTAAGAAGAGTGGTGCAGAAAAGTTAAAGCCACGATTTTATGGTCCTTTTAAAGTCACCAAAAGGATTGGTGAAGTTGCATATGAGTTGGAGCTTCCAGCTGAAAGCAAGGTGCATAACATCGTTCATGTGTCACGCCTCAAAAAGGCACTTGGACACAATGTTGTGCCTACTTAAGAATTACCTCCATTGGATGAGGAAGGTCAGTTGGTGTTGATTCCAGAAGAGATTCTTGATACTAGAGAACATTCCTTGAGGAGAAGGACAATCAAGGAATACTTAGTTAGATGGAGGAATTTGCCTATTGAAGATGCCACGTGGGAAGGAGAACAGATTTTGTTGCATCCATCTTTTCGGTTGCTTGAGGACAAGCAATCTCAAGGAGGGCGGACTGTAATGTCCCCTTCTCATCAGTGATTTGTTTTGACACTCATCAGCCTATTCCGGAAGCCTGTAGTCTCGTTTGAGGTAAAATTAGGGTTTCCATGTTCAGAGGTTCTATGGCATTTCAAGGAGTTTACTATTTATAGTAAATTCTATTTTTGGCAGTGTTGATGTGTGTTTTATCATCCACCAAACATTCAGAATAAAAATGTCCAAAGACACTCTATCCTCTCTTGAAAAACCACCGCATAGGCGATTCCAAGGTTTCTTTAGTCGGGTCTCGACGTGTGGATAAGTTCAGTGGTCGTTGTGATTTGCTGGTAATGAACAAGGGGACTTACGTAGAAAGAACTTCACAAGCTAGGGACTTAGGAAATTTATCTTTGTAGGTTCTCAATTAGGACTTTCAATTGTGGATCTCAAAAAAAATGGCAAAAAGAATAGGGTTCAGAGAATCTAGTCTAAGCCTAAGAAATCAAGAGACAATAAGGACTTGGTGAAGCGAAATAAACCACATTTTGTTTCGCCTCCTGTTGGACAACATACGCAAAATGGGTGCGATCTTCAAAGGGGTTGTGAGAATGATATTCAAACCTTGGGTAAGGTTGAAGTTAAGCTTCCACACTTAGGAGCTCAGGCTAACTTTACGCATCGGATGAAAATCATCCATCCGAAGAAAGTATGAGCTACACTTTACCAATGAGTCGATACGATCAATCTTTCATTCAATTAACAACTTTTCAAAGCAAATTCTATCTAAGCTAACTTTAATTCTAATCTATGGTGGAAGATAATATGCAACCTCGCTTACTATTCAACAATAAGAAGTGATTCAAGGCAAATCATGCTCAAGAGCTTTTATCATTCAAAATAGTCTCAATGCGACAATATACATAACAAGTCTCCACACCTTACAAATGAGGGGGCGAGCTCAATTTATAGGCTCCCCAATTACAATTCAATGGCCAAGATTGATTTCAAATCAACGGCCGAGATTACAAAATAAAACCCTAATTAGGGTTTGTCACTTTCGACCAATGAGAAAATTAGTTTGAGGACACTTGTCCTTTTGCTAAATATAAACCAACAATAAAATAGAAAGTTGTTGCATGTTGATTGGAACAATTTGATTGGTTGGAAGATGACGAGGCGCCACCTCAGCGTGCTGGATGTCTTCCTTGGTTGCTTCGTTTTTCTTCCACGTGCTTGCCTTAGAATATTTTCCCTGCCGATAACTCTGTCCGTTGTGCTTGTTCCTTCCTAACTTTGATCTTGGATTCCTTTCAAGTGTCTAGAATTTGGAGAAGAATGCCTTTGTGCTTTCGCCACAATGGAGGAAATTGGAATTTCCTCTGTGAAGTATTTCCTAGACTTAGCCAAATTTTGGCTATTCAGGTTCATTTTGTAACATCATCTGGATCATTCAACACCATGCTCGAACGAACTTTTCCTGTGGATTTGCCTTCAATTCTGAATCTGGCTTGTGCTATGTAGGACAAATTCCATCCCTGGACAAGAATTTTATTCACTTCCTCTTTACTCCTCTTCATCCTTCTTGTTTTCCGTCCAACACTTAGTGAATTCTTCTCATCCTCTCCTTGGGCGGACTTCACATGAGCTTGGACGTTTTCTCTCTTAGCCTAAGTCGGACTTCAGGCCACTTTGGACAAACATCTCTAGAGAGAAGTCAAACTTTATCATGCTTGTGCCATTTCTCAGTTGAGCAAAGTCGGATTTGCTAGTGGTTTCGCCATCTTATCTTTATGCTTGGCGAACCTTCTCAACACTTTGACATTTCTTTTCTTGGTCTAGGTCGGACTTTGCATCATGTTTGCCATTGTACTTGGCGGATCTTATGGAGCAAAGTCGGACTTTGTAAAGGTTTGGACATGCTCTGTTTCGAAAAAGTCAGACTTTCTTGTGTCGTCCCATCCTTTTTCCCTCGCTCCATTTGGCTTGAAGCAGACTTGCCGCCATTGCTTATTCTTTGAAGATTCGCCTCGTGTCGTCATCCACCTGCAAGAAATAAAATAAACAATATCAGATTTTCTCTCTCCTGAATTTTACCACTCTCTCTCCTGAAGCCATGGTGAATTTAATTTTGCCCTTCGGATTTTATCTCTGGCCGGCACAAATTATTTTCCTCCAAAACATCGTCTAGCGAATTCGATTTTGCCCAAGGCATTTAAATTTCCGAGTAGTTGAAAATAAATTATTAAAATATTAAAAATATTTTAATTTATTCCAACCCGTTCGTTTTGGACCCATGGCTATTTTGATTTTCCTTCCATTTTTCTTGGCTAAGAGTGTATTTTCCAATTTTATCCTCAATTTCGTCTAGCCAAACCAAAATTCAAGCCATTCCGTCAACAAATTCTATGCCAGATCCCTATTTTCTTCTGCCATGGCGACATTTTTAATAGCACTGAGCCTATTTTGTTCTGCCAAAGTCAAATTTTCTCTTGCTCAGTCGAATTTTTATAGGCAAAATCCTTGTCTGGATGTCTTCGTTGGGCGGATTTCCTTGATGTCTGACATATTCTCCTTCCTTCCGGCCAAGGACGATCCTTCCTTTCTCTTTGCCTTGCGCATTTTTCTTGGGTCAAAGTTGGCAATTTCTCGACATTTTCTCCATACTTAGGCAAATTTTACCTCTTTTCCTCATCGTGTTAGGCACATTCCGTTTTATTCTTTGCCACATCCTGATATTCTTTAGCACGTGCCCTTTCAAGCTTGGCATTTGTCCTCTCGAAAGCGTCCGAATGTCTAGCCAACGTCTTCATTTTTCATTCCTTAGCTTCTTCACTTAGGCAAATATTCGAACCTCTTCTTAGACTTGGCATTGACACTTAGCCAAAAATCTTGTCATCTTAGGCGGACTTCCTTGACATTTTGGACGAAGATCATGGATGTCTTTGGTACCCTGCTAACTCTTTCCAAGCTTATGGCGGACTTTGTAAGTCTTTAGGACGAGCACCATGGGATATCCCTCTTTTCTAGGGCGAATTTCCTTAACTTCTTGGCACTTATTTCTCATCATTTTATCCCTTTGGAAAGGATTTTCCACCTTTCACACTTAGCAAATTTCAAAACTCACTTTGCTGGGTACCAACACTTAGCAAAAATTTTGATTTCCCTTCATTTTACATGCCTAGGCGGACCTTCCAAGCTTTTTGGACATGCATTTTAGTGGATGGCAGACTTTCAAGGAGTCTAGGATGAAGATGGCGGACTTTGAAGGTCTTTAGGACATCCTTCTTAGCATATGGCGGACTTCATGAGATGCATGGACATGCAGGGCGGACTTTGAGAAGTCTTCGGATCATCTCCTCAAGTGCATGGCGGACTTTGAAGGGGGCTGGGATATGCAAGGATATGCAAGGCGGTCTTTGGAAGATCCTAGGATAAGCATCTTGAGTGCTGGGCGGACTTTCCTTCCTCCTTGGACATCCTTGGCGGACTTTGGAAGTTCCTTGACATTGCCTCTTGCTGCATTTGTTTGCCATCAGACTTCTTTCAAGGGCGGACTTGGCTGATGGTCTGGCCATTGGCTCATTTGACTTAGACATTTCCAAGGGCGGACTTCATTACTTTGTTGGCCATTGCTCAGATTTTTGTGCCATTGATTGCTTGGCTGAAGCTTCACCATTGACTGTGAGCTGAAAGTCTTCCATACTTAGGCGAATATCTCAGTTTTCTCCATGAATAGATGTTCAGTTTTGCCCAGATTTCTCATGAATTTCCAGATTCTCCATGAATGTTCAGTCATTATCTCAGATTTCCGATGAGTTTCTCAGATTTTTCCATGAATTGCTTGGATTTCTTGACTGGTTCGTCAAATTTTCAACCATTTTTAGTGCTCTTTACCAGATTTCTCTGTAATTTTCCAGAATTTCTCACCATTTTTGAACGAATTTTCCAGATTTTTCGAAAAATTTTCAAAATTTTCATTTCGATTTTCTGAGAGATCTATTGAGTTTTTTGAACTTCTGAGTGCGTTTTCAGAACTCGGGACCCTTCTAAAAATAAGAACTTTCCAAAAATAGAAATTTTCCAAAAATAGCAACTTTCCAAAAATAGACCCTAAAAAATAGGGATCCCAGAATTGCCCAAAAGTGCCAAAAAAGTAGGTCCTAAAAAATAGGGGGCCCGGGGTGAGAAACCCTAAAAATTTGGAAGTGTCGGATTTGACTGAAACGACAGTCGATCTTCGCCTCCCAGGCCTTCTAAGCACGATGGTGACGTTTACGCGCTGATTCAAGCATGGATTCTTGACTTGGCTCAGATGACTCTCGGCAGACTGACTGACTTGGAACCCTCAAAATGATGACCTCATTGTAAAAAGACAAGTGACATGCAACTGCAACACCGAGGCAAAAAGCGAAAACAGGGGGTCCCCATTTGCAATGGGGCGATGTGTGAAATGGTCTAACAGGCGTATGCAATTATCAGTCTTCAAGGTCTTCATTTTCGTTGGAGCATTTAATGCAATTCAAGTTGGCTTCTAAAGGTTTTATTTTGGTGAATAAAGGCATTAATGTTATAATTTGCAGTTGACCCCTTGGCCTAGGAGAACAACTTTAAGTTGTGTTTAAAAGAGGGACTTGGAAGGGGGACGCCTTCATGAGGTGTTTATATATTTTAATTATTGTCTAATGCTAAGTTCCGATTCGTTTTTGGATTCAGGTACGGGTACGAGAATCCGTTACGGGATTCGGCAAAAAAAAAAATTTGGGGTTGGTTACGGCTTGGGTACGGCAATACAAAAAAATATAAAAATCAGAAATATATACATATTTGCAGCAGTAATTAATTTCAGACTACACCACCATATTAATAGTCTAATAACATAGCAAAAATACATCACCACTTTCATAGTCAAATATTAAATTATTAGTGATACTCGAATGTCATGATATAAAATTATAAATTAAAGTTCAAACATAAAAATGTCAACTGTTTTTGGGAAGATGATGACAGAATGAAAGAATGTGTGGCAGCCGCTATTGGAGAAGTGGAAGATGACCTTGTAGGTGGCTTGCACAATCCTTTCTTGGCTAAAGGATGGGATTCTTATTTTGCTTTCCCGATTGCACTATTTGCTTCTTACTCTTTGATATAAGAGGGAAATTACTCCTTAGGCAATCCATGTTTGTTTGGCCCTAGACAAATTCTAATTCCTTGCCTGGTCATTGCACACAAGTAAGTTTTCACCAGACTATACAAGCTCTTCTACTTGTTATGGCATTGACTACAAGTCCCTCCAGCAAGGTGTAGAAACCCTAGGTTTCCCCCTGTTACTGCTCTGACTGATATTTTTAGGTTTTCTGACGTTTTCTGAAGTTTTGTGATTTTTTTGCAAATTTTGGATTTTTAATGCATTTATTGAACAGTACGGCTTTGACAGAAATTTGTAATAAATTCAAATAAAAATACTAAGACTTCAATAAGCTTGTGAAATACAATAATAACTGAAGGCGTATCCTTTATTAATCAAATGAACTCATATAACAATGATCAGACATCATGCAATATAGAATATTGAATTTTTATTGTAATAGGAACCTGGTAAATCTGCTTGCTGTTGCTGCACAAATTTGTACGGCTGTGTAGACTCCTTGCTATCTCCCTCCGTCTGGCAAGCACAATATGTTCCAGTGGTATTGGCGCCCACTTTGAAGCAAACTGGAGATCTCAAATGAAGGCGTTTATTTTAATCTGAAGAGTACGGCCAAGGGACAATGGTACGGCCCTGTCAGAAGTACGGCCTGGCAGAAAACAGCTTTTAATTTGTACGGCCTCCTCAAAATTGATGTCTAAGACTCTGAATATGGTGCGCCCCAGCCAATGAATGATCTCTGGAAACAAATACTGAAGGAAACCTCTGACAAATAGTAAACTCTGAAGCTCTGTAGTTTTCTCTGAGTAAGAAAACCTCTGCAGGCAATAGATCAAGTGATATTGCACACTCTCTGAATTGCTTTCCGCTGGAGATGGCTCGTTCTCCAAGGAATCGAACGTGAAACCCTAAGTCTCAGGCTCAGACCAAAAATTGATCAATATCAAACTCAATAATCTCATAATGGGCTCAATTCCCAAGGCAAATCCTCAAATACACTGAAAAGTGCGATTCCCTTGAAAATAGGGTTTTAATGAAATATTCATATTTTAATATTTTCCATTCTCCATAGTTTCCCCACTGAATATTTAAATATTATTTAAATGTCAACTGGCCCCCTTTTCATGATGGCGCACCCCTCAAGGAAAAAACACTTAAGTTATAATATTAAATTATAACTTTATATTATAAACGTTAATTAATTAATATTTAATCAATATGATCAAATATTAATATCTCCCTCGTTTCTAACCCGATGATCAATCCGTCTGATGCTGACGAACTCTGAAGTGTTTCCTGATGCCGCCATAGCCAACTGCTAAAAATAGCAGTGGTCCCACACTGCCTGCCAAGAACTGCTAAAAATAGCAATTCTGCAAATGACCTCCGATCGAGCCAGAACGAAAGACAACTGATCAATCCCTGCTGACTGAAGCTGAGCCAAGCTCCGAAATGACCCCCTATCCCGTCCATCAGCCTACGAGGGTCGTATGATAGGCCAATCCTGTCGTCTGAGAGATGTCACTGAGAAGGGGACATGACAGTCCGCCCCTCCTGAAATTGCTTGTCCTCAAGCAATCTCAATGCCAGATGCTGCAGAATCTCCTCACTCTCCCATGTCGCATCCTCAACCGGCAAATCTCTCCATTTCACCAGATATTCCCTGATAGTCCTTCGACGCAACTGTCTCTCCCTATACTCCAGGATGGACTCAGGTACTAGAATCAACTTACCCTCATCATCTAAGGGTGGTAACACTGCAGATGGTACAACACGATGACCCAACGCCTTCTTGAGGCGTGACACATGAAATACATTGTGTACCCTGCTCTCAGCTGGAAGCTCAAACTCGTAAGCCACCTCGCCAACTCTCCTCAGGATCCTGAAAGGACCGTAATAGCGCGGCTTAAGCTTCTCTGACCCACTCTTCCTAAGAGTGGACTGACGGTAGGGCTGAAGCATGAGGTAAACCATATCACCAACCTCGAAATGCCTCTCCGTCCTCTTCTGATCTGCGTATTGCTTCTGCTGATTTTGTGCCTTTGCAATATTCTCCTTGAGAGCCCTCATAGTATCCTGACTCTCCTGTAACCAACCTCCTGCACTCGGCACTCTACTATCGCTCAATAACAGATCAAGGAAACTCGGCGCCTCATACCCATATAGCGCCATGAAGGGTGACATCTGAATGGTCATATGGAATGTCGAGTTGTAGCAATATTCACACAAATGTATCCATTTGACCCACGCCTTCTGCTGCCCTGCTATGTAGTTCCTGAGATATCCCTCCACCCACTTATTAACTATCTCTGTCTGCCCATCTGTCTGTGGATGGTAACTGGTGCTTTCGGTGTAAACCGGTCCCACAAAGCACGAAGACCTCACGCGGTTGCCTTTCGGGGAACCGGCTATCACATCAGCGAAGCGATGCTCCAGAGGCAACCCAGCAAAATCACGAATATCTCATGAAAGAACACCTCGCCACATTAGCAGGCATTATGAAATTAGGTAATTGTCCGAGGAAGAAGTGGGCATCGCCGTGAAAGCGATCCACAATGATATATACAATCCGTATGGGCTTTAGGCAAGCCGATGATAAAAATCCATCGGCAGGGCATTCCCACTTCTGGCTCGAGAGTCGGAAGTGGGTACGTAGTAAACTTTGCGGATGAGTATTCTCACGCTTGTTACTGGCGACAAAGCGGGGCACTCAACATACATCTTGAAGAACATCTCTCTTGAGACCTTTCCACGTGAACTACTCTCATTATCACTTTGTAAAGTCTTGAAGTAACGGGATGTCATAACAGTAGAATATCATGAAGCCCTGTAACCATGTTCTTCACCTGAACCGGGAATCAGAAATATCCTGTGCTTGTAAATGATCAAGTCATTCACAAGTGTGTACCTAGTATCTACTGCTGATCCCTCGACAATGCTGGAGGCCCAACTGTCCTTGGCATACTCTGCCACTATCAAATGCCTCCAATCCTCTGCAATCTGAACCATAGTGCCTAAATACGGTCTCCGTGATAATGCATCTGCCACTACGTTCTGAGTACCTTTGATATACGAAATATAAAAGTCATAAGCCTGCAGCTTGCTGACCCACTTCTGCTGTCTGTCGTTGAGATCTCGCTGCCCTAAAAAGTGTCTAAGACTGTTATGATCAGTCTTGATGCAAAACTTGCTGCCAACAAGATATTGCCTGAATTTAGCTAAGGCATGCATAATCGCGAGCATCTCTTTGTCGTATATGCTATACAACCTCTCGGGTCCTCTGAGCTTGCGGCTCTCATAAACTATCGGGTGCTTGTCCTGCATAAGCACCGCACCAATGCCCTCACCTGATGCATCAGACTGAAGCTCAAACGGCTTCGTAAAGTCAGCGGTGCCAAAAGCGAGGGCAAGTGGTCATCCCAACTCCTTGAACTTCTCAAAACACTCATTACTTTCGGAAGTCAAACAAAGCGCCCCCTTCTTCATCAAATCTCGTCGCCGGGGCTGCATGTCGTGGGCAGCATTCCGCGAATCTGGAAATAGAATCACACAAACGAGAAACCCTCTCAAGCGTAATGGGGTTAGCGGTGTGGGCCAATCAACAATGGCGCTGATCTTCTCAGGATCCATACGCACTCCATCCGCACTGATAATATGACCAAGGTATAACAATTCGGTCATCCCCAAATCGCACTTGGATTCCTTGGCGTACAAGGACTCCCTCTCCAAGATGCTCAATACAGTCTCTAAATGAGCCAGGTGCTCCCGCCAAGTCCGACTGTATATCAGAATGTCATCGAAGAAAACCAACACAAACCTCCTCAGCAAAGAATGAAATACCCTGTTCATAGTAGACTGAAAGGTAGCTGGCGCGTTAGTGAGCCCAAATGGCATCACTACGAACTCGAAGTGCCCACAATGACATCTGAAGGCTGTCTTCTCTATGTCCTGCTCACGGACTCTAATCTGGTGATAACCCGACCGTAAGTCAATCTTCGTGAAATAACATGCTCCATGAAGCTCATCAATCAACTCATCTATCCTCGGTATCGGGTATCTGTTTTTGATTGTCCTCTTATTCAGGACCCTGTAATCAATGCACATGCGCAACGTTCCATCCTTCTTCTTCACCAATACAACAGAAGAAGCGAACGGCGACTTACTAGGTCTAATGTGACCCATAGCCAATAACTCCTTTATGGTCTTCTCAATCTCATCCTTCAATCTTTTCGGATGCCTGTAAGGAGTTATCATGATGGGTTTTGCACCCTCCTCGAGCTCAATAATGTGCTCTATCCCTCTATCTGGAGGTCTACCTGGCGGAATATCACTGAACACCTTATCATGCTTTATTCTGATCTTCTGAATGTCCGGATGATACTCTGTCTTTTGCTGTCCCTCCTGTAAAGGTGCTAAATGACACTCGGCAGCCCACTCTACCATGTCATGACGCATGAGCCGCTCCATTCGGCGAAAGGAAATTGTTTTAAGGTCGCTGTCCCGTATTGCCTTAAGAATGTGAGTCTTCCCGTCGACCTCAAAACGTATTTCCATATCCTTGAGACGAAGTGTGCCCTCCTCCAGTGAGTGCAACCACTTCATTCCCAATACTAAATCGATGTCTCCCATATTGACAACATAGTAATCTGCCTTGAACTCATAGTTGTTCAAGCGTAATGGAAGATCTCTAATCATGCGTTCGCATCTCAAAGTGTACCCATCCGCCACTTTGACTCTGATGCCCTCAAACTCCTCTGTGATAAGCCCTCGTTTCTCAACGAACCTAGCATCAATAAAATTATGCGTAGCTCCTGTATCTAATAGGGTAATGACCCTCTGACCTGCTAATACACCACGGAGCCGAAAAGAACCCTCCTGCTGAACGCTAGACAATCTGCCCTCCTGTATCTGAAGCTCGGGCTCTACCTCCACTCTATGCTCTGGAGTCTCTGTCTCTGACTCATCTGAATGCTCAGGCTGCTCTGAATTTTCTGATTCTGAGTCTTCATAGTATGCCCACATAACACGATTCGCCTTGCCCTTAGGTCTTAGAGGGCAATCGTGATTGGCATCATACGGTCCCTTGCAGTAAAAGCATAACTTTTTCCTGCGAAGGTCATTCAGGGCCTCACGATCCAAGGGTGGGAAGGCTGATTTACCCTTCGAATCGCTTCTATAATCTGATTTGTTTTTGTTATAATCAGATTTGTCATTGTTTTTATTAAACCCTTTGTTGTCTCGGAACGATGAAGAACCTCTGGAGTTAAATTTATTTGCCGGGGCTGCGAACTCCATGTTACGTGCCTTCCTCATCGCCTCCTATAATGATGGAGGATCAAAGGCTTTTATCCAGCCTTTAAGTGGTTCTGTCAAACCCTCCATAAAGAGAACTACCAACCGCCTCTCAGATATGCTCGGAACCATGACGGAAAGTCTCTGAAAGTCGCTGATGTATGTCTCGAGATTACCACTCTGCCTCAACTGTGCCAAATCTCTGAAGTAAGTCTCCGGATCCTTCCTATCAAATCTCTCAACCAGCCTGTCTACGAACTCCTGATATGAAGTGATCCTATCATGATGTAGCGTCACCATACCGTGATGCCACCAGTCATAAGCTACTCCCTCGAGGTGCAGTGTAGCGTAACGGATAGCGTCTCTCTCAGCCATCGGACGCAAGGTAAGGAATGTATCAAGCTTGCTAATCCAAGCTTGGGCTGTCATCTTCCCACCGCCATCAAACATTACCAGATTCAACCTGTTAGTTGCATGTTTGAGGTCATTATTCTGCTGTCGGGGTCTCCAATCCTGACGAGCCCTATTGTGTTCACGCCTCTGTGTGATAAAACGGTCAAAAGTGATCCTGCCCGACCGCTAGGAGGTACCAACTCCTGACTCCTCGCTTGCTGCCATATCAGCAAACAAATCATCCCATCCTCCGCATAGCCCATCTGCCCCCGCCTCAGGAACGAGGGCCTTGTAGGACGAATGGGTCCGCGATTAATCGCCCCAGGTGCTCTCCTCGCGACTCCAAAGATCACTCCCCGCCATCGCCACGCATGTGGTGGACGGCTCCCTCGGTCCCTAATCTCTCGCAGTTCGTGGCAATTCGCCGAATACATCGCCGCCGATCGACGCTGGTTCCACGGTAAGATCTCCTCGCCGAGGTGAGTAAGACCTCGTGATCATCATCCCGGATCTCGTTGTTCCGAGGGTTATCCGTCCGAGGTATATCCGCTTCTCAAATGACATTCCCGGCTACCATGATCTCCTGGGCCGTCATTTTAAAACCGGCAAGGTTTTCAATCAAGGCACGCCCAAGGTATAATACCTCGTGATGTGTCAAAAATCCTCTGTCGTGATGTGTGATGGCCAAACCCCTAGGATGGCGCGGTGATCAGTTCGATATTCATCAGAGAAACCCCTGGTTTCCCTCTGACAATGATCTAACTGATATTTTTAGGTTTTTCTGACGTTTTGAAGTTTTTGCAATTTTTTTGTGTTTTTCAATGCATTTAATGACAGTACGGCTTTGACAGAAATTTAAAATAAATTCCTAATAAAATATTAGATCCTCAATAAGGTAGTAAAGACAAGCTATGATGAATGCGCCTCTTTTATTTCATCCACTGGAAACAGTACAATGCGATTTTGAAACATGCAAAGTAAAGAATGAATTTTATTCATGAAGAGAACCTGATTTTTCCTGGTACGGCTGAAGGTACAGAATTGTACGGCTATCATGAATGCTTGGTCTTTCTCCAGTCTGTAGATTCCCAAGTCTCCAGCAACTCCCAGCGCCTCCAGATGGTGAATGAATGAGAGCTAATGATAGGCGTATGAGTTAGACAGAAGACACGTCCTTTATTGCTGGTACGGCCTGACAGAGATGTACGGCCTGTCAGATCAGCATTAAATATGGTACGGACTTCTCCAATAAGCAAAGTTTGGATCTCTGAGATGGGTGCCTTGATGAACAAATGGTATCTGGATGAAAACCTCTGAAGAATCTCTGACAAATACAATATCTGAAGCTCTGTAGTTTTCTCTGGATAAGAAAACCTCTGTGGCAATAAATCAAGTGGTATTCCACACTCTCTGAATTGCTTTCCGTTGGAGATGGCTCGTTCCCCAAGGCAAACGAACATGAAACCCTAAGTCTCAGGCTCAGACCAAAAATTGATCAATATCACTCAATAAACTCATAATGGGCTCCATTCCCAAGGCAAACCCTCAAATACATGAAAAGTGCGATTCCCTTGAAAATAGGGTTTTAATGAAATATTCACGTTTTAATATTTTAATCTTTCAATAGTCCATCACTGAATATTTCAATTACTTTTAATCATGACTTTTTGGCCCCTTCTGATGTTGGGCGCACCCTTCAAGAAAAACCACTTAAGTTATAATATTAAATTATAACTTTATATTATAAACGTTAATTAATTAATATTTAATCAATACGATCAAATATTAATATCTCCTTATTTCTAACCCGCCATCGATCCGCCTCGATGTCGACAGACTCAAGTGATTCCCTCGATGTCACTACCTAAATCATCAAGTAAAATAGCAGTTGGTCCCACATCGTCAGCTAAGAACTCAAAATAGCATTCTCAAGAATGACTCCTCCGATCGAGCCAGAACGAAAGACAACTGATCAATCCCTGCTGACTGAAGCTGAGCCAAGCTCCGAAATGACCCCCTATCCAGTCCATCAGCCTACGAGGGTCGTATGATAGGCCAATCCTGTCGTCTGAGAGATGTCACTGAGAAGGGGACATGACAACGCTCCGCAAGGTTCGACCTCGAGACCTTGGCTCTGATACCACAAAAGCCCAACCACTACACCAAAAGGCCGACCTAGTAGTGAGGGTTGCTACCTGTTGTGACCTTTTCACACATCGCCCCATTGCAAATGGGGACCCCCTGTTTTTGCTTTTTGCCTTGGCATCGCAACTTCTTATCACCATTTTTCTTTTACAATGAGTTAAAGTTTTGAAGAGTCACTCGAGCCAAATGGAGAGTTCAAGCGCTAAACAATGCCTAGACATCATAGAAGTGCTCAGAAGGTCCGGAAGACGAGGATCGCTTGTGCTTTGAGTCAATTCTAACACTTCCTATTTTTTAGGGATTTTTGCTTTTTTCATTTTTGGCATTTTTGGACCAATCCGAAACTCTTATTTTTTAGGGATTTTGCTTTTTCTATTTTTAGAAATTTCTGTTTTTAGAAAGTCAACCTAAGGTTTGGGTCCCACAAGTCATGGAGTCAACATTTCCATTTTTAGAATCAAAATTTTTGGCCTTCAAAAGCAAAAATCAAGCAAAAATCAAGAAAAATCAAGAGAAAAGGCATATGGCAAGGGTTTGATGATCTAGAAAAAGACAAGCATGAAATTCATGGCGACCAAAGATGAAAATGGCATAAGTCTAAAGCAGTGCATGCTAGGAGCTTCCAAGTCCGCCATGAAGATGGCAAAGACAATGTCAAGTCCGCTTGGAGGGAGAAAAAAATATGTCCAAGGCTCTAGGAAGTCCGCCATAAAGAAAAGGAGGAATGGAAGGACACTAAGAAAGTCCGCCTTGCATCATGGAAAGAAATTCATGAAGTCCGCCTTGGCTTGAGAAGTTCAAAGTCCGCCTTCCCAAGGAGAATGTCCAAGATGCTAGCAAGTCCACCCTAGGTTGGAGTAAGAAGATGTCCAAGAAAGGACAAAGTCCGCCAAGACTTGTCCAAAGAAGTCTAAAGTCTGCCAAGCATAAAGAAAAGATGGTGAAACCACTAGCAAATCCAACCTTGGCACTAAGGGAAAAATGGCAAAGACAAGGCAAAATCCACCTTGCACAATGGTAGACAATTGACAAAGTCCGACTTTGCTCAACTGAGGAATGGCACAAGCATGATAAAGTCTGACTTTGCCCAAGGAAGGATGTCCAAACCTTTATAAATTCTGACTTGGCACAAGAAGAGTAAAGTTTGACCTAGGCCTAGAGAAGAAAATGTCTAAGTGTTAGCAAAGTCCGACCTTGGCATGAAAGAAACAAAGTCCGCCTTGAAGAGAGATGGGAGATGAAATGTCTCAGCCCTCATAAAGTCCGCCATGGCAAGAGGAACAAAAAGTCCACCCAGCTAGAAAGATGTCCAAGTCAAGAGCAAGTCCGCCTAGACACCAAAGAATACATGGCATAAGGAAAGCTAAGTCTGCCAACAAAATGCCTAAGTAACAACAAAGTCCGCCCAGATAAGGAGAGGATGAGAAATTTGGCTAAAACTCAGAAAGTTGGCTAAGTGTTGACACCTTGTGGAGAAGAATTCAGAAAATTGACTTAGTGTTGGAAGAATGAAGAGGAATAAAGAGGAAGCGAATAAAATCCTTGTCCAAGGATGGAGTTTTCCCTACTTAGTACAAGCCAGATTCAAAATTGAAGGCAAATCCACAGGCAAGGTTCATTTGAGCATATGTTGAATGGTCCACATGAAGGTGTCACAAAATGAACTTGAATAGCCAAAATTTGGCTAAGTATGGGAAATACTTCATGGAGAAAATTCCAATTTCCTCCATTGTGATGATAACATAGAGGAATTCTTCTCCAATTTCAAGGCATCAACAAAGAAAAGTCGAATTTCAGACATCTTGGGGGATTTCATCTACAATCCCAGACCTATTGAAGCAATCAGGGAAACTTCTTGAAGGATTTCATCTCCTGAAGAATTAAAGACAAGCTTCCAATCAGAATCAGATGGTGACAAGAAAAGTATTCCAAACAAATTTCCATTTTTTGATACAAATTGGAATCCAAGATCAAAGCTAGGAAGGAACAAGCGCAAAGGATAGAGTCGTCGGCAAGGAAAGATATTCTAAGGCAAGCACGTGGAAGAAAAATAAAGTGACCAAGGAAGACATCCAGCACGCTGAGGTGGCGCCTCATCCAATCAAATTGTTCCAAATCAACATGCAACAACTTTCTATTTTATTGTTGGTTTATATTTAGCAGAAGGACAAGTGTCCCTGAATGTAATTTTCTCATTGGTCGAGAGGTAGTTGGTTGTGACAAACCCTAAATAGGGTTTTATTTTGTAATCTCGGCCGTTGATTCGAAATCAATCTTGGCCATTGAATTGTAATCGAAAATCCTATAAATTGAGCTCGCCCCTCATTTGTAAAGTGTGAAGAAAGTGTATGAGATTGTTGCATTTTGCTACTTCCGATAATAAAAGCTCTTATGCATGATTTGCTTTGAATCCCTTTTATTGTCAAGTGGTTTGTAAGGTTGCATAGCTTCTTCAACATTAGATTAGAATTAAGATAGAATTTGCTTTGAATGTTTGTTAAATGAATGAAAGATTTGATAGTATTGATTGGTGAGACTTAGCTCATACTTTCTTTGAATAGATGATTTTTATTCAATGCGTAAAGTTAGCCTAAGCTTATGATTGTGGATGCTTAACTTTAGTCTGGATCAGTATTGTTCGAGACATGAAAACTATAATCACACCCTTTGAAGATTGCACCCACTTTGTGTAGTTGTCCCAAGGAGGCGAAGCAAAGCGTGGTTACCAGTTTCACCTAATCTTTACCGTCTCTTGAATTCTTAGGAATAAATTAGGACTTCTAAACCCTTATCCTTTTGCACTTTTTTTTTTTGAGATCCCAAACTGAAAATCCCAAAAAGGAGGTACTTAATGATAAATCCATCTAAGTCCTAACTTGTGAATTGAACAAGCCTAGTGTAAGTCCCTTTGTTGTATTACCAGCATATCACAACGCCCATTGAGCTTATCCACACATCAAGACCTAACAAAAGAAACCTTGGAATCGCCATATGATCTTCTCGCAATCTTAGCATACGCAGTGATTTTGTTCAAGAGAGGATAAAGTGTCTTTGGACATTTTATTCTATGTGTTCGATGGATGACAAAACGTACACCAACACTACCCAGGGTGTTAAGGGTGAGGTTTGTGTCCCACTAGCCTCGAAGGTGAAGGCATAGAAGCCACAAACACAGTGGACACATAGTCGTGGAGCCCCACCATCTGGTGATCAAGTACACACCTGTCAGCACGATGGGTTAGGACATCCGCCGGGGTTTAGCCCTTCACGTATAGGACATTACAGGGTTCCCCTACCAACAATTCATAGGAGCACAAAACCAACTCTAATCACCATCATTGTCAAAGCCACACATATCATAGAAAAGAGGATTTTACTAAGCAATGTAAGAAAGTGGCTTATGAAGTAGATGCGATGACAATACAAGTAGTTGAGAGGGTTCATGCTTTGGTAAAAAAAGAGGTCTCCCAAGGCCTTGGCTTCAGGACAATAATGTGAGGATGTCCAAGGAAGCACAAAGTGAGAAAGCAAAGCATAAGGATATGTTAGGAAGGGTCACAAAAGTAAATAGGGCATATGAAGATCTTATTTGTTGAAATGGCTCTTCAAGAAAGTCAAACTTAGACCCCCCAAAAGATGTAACAATATCAAGCATGTTCTCCAATGTTCTTAATCCTCTGATTTGCTCACAACCAGTATTACAAACCCCAACACAGCAACCTCCTCCTCTTCCTTGTCCTTCCAAGATAGTTCCTTCAAAGCAGTCTCTTTCCAAGTAACAATGAAAATGGAAAAGTGTAGTGTGACTCAACATTAAAGATATGGTTCACTGTGATTTTAATAGTTAAATCATGAATGAGTTGTTGGAATTATGTTTTCCCAAAAAATTGTTTTCAAAAGTTTACGAATGTTATATATAACATGTGGAATATGTAGTGTTACCCTAAGTTTCCGAGACAGGGACGGCAGGGGACGGCGGGACGAGTCCCCAAGTTTCCGGATTTTGAGGCCAAATTTGGGGACGACGGGGGGACAACTATACAAAATATAGGGGAAATTTTAAATATTTATATGAAAACATGGATAAGGCATGCATAATATACATTATAGAACCTTGACATATAACATTTAAGTTCAACATTATCTGTCAATACTCAATACGCATTCAAAATTCAAAATAAACATACATGAATCATGAAACAACCTCCAAGTTATAATTTATAAACTTATATCAAAATGCCTAGTATATGTTCAGTAATTGATTGCTGCCATTTACTCATAATTATAGCTTTTCATCATGTTAGAATCTATTAGCTTTTCAGCTCTTGAAGTTACTATAAAACTCCTGCTTACTTCTTTATCATCTTGAACTTTCAAGTCTTGTTGAACAGCCTTTTTATTAGGACATTAATAGAATTCCTTTCTTCTTCCCTCTGTCTTCTACAAAGTAAAAAGATGTTGAAAAACAAGTGTAAAAAATATGGGTAGCCTCTTAAAATAGGTAAAGAAGCAAATTAAGTTCATAGAGGTTTTGGGCATTAAAAATGTTTGGAAGACTCTCTAAGCCTATGTGTATAGTACTGAACTGTTAGACACACCTCATTTAATTAGTAAAACATGTGAAATCTCCACCATATCATCAATCTCCCCCATCTAGATTGTCCTCAATTGCATAATGCATGTTATAGTACTAATGTGTGACTCACCAATAACTATTATTACTAAGAGTATACTCCTTGAGCATATAGTCTGATCTTTGCCCTCACATCAACTTTTGGCTATGTACATAACACATTCAAATTAGTGGATTCCATAACTAAGTCTGACATGCACTCATCTACAATAAATGTGCTTCAATTCTAGAAGTGGGATTTGATGTCAGAGGCTTCACCATAGAAAATTTTATTTTAGAACCCCTGTTCTACATGCACTAGGCATCAACGTAAAACAAAATAAAAACAACACCAAACACCTTTCAAAATAAAATTAAAACTATAGTAGGTTGTGTTTGCACCTCAAGCAGCCTTGTAACATTTTTTATGTTAAAGACAAGGGTTACACAGTCTAAGAAATCATGACACAAGATTTTGGGAAAACTGTGTATTGTCCCAATTGGTGGCACCCTTTTTGTATACCAATTTAGAGCATCTATTGGCAATGTTGTTATCATTTAGTTTCCCAATGTAATTAGGCACTTGTAAATTTGGTAAAAATATTGGGCTGTATAATTTTACCTTTACTACTGAACATATTTTAAAACGCCATTATAATTTAGTAAATGATTGCTGCCATTTATCTATATATATATATTTGTATTTAAATTTAAATTATTGAACCATATAACCGTGATGCAACTTCTCTTTCTCTCAAACCCTTGGCTGCTCACAACAAAAAAATGCATAAATGAATCAAAAGAGGCCTCTTTTTCCTCATGAGAGAGCAAACACCAATGGGGCCCACAATAGCCACATAGGTAGGGCCGTCCCTTTTCAAAAAATGTGTTTTTTTATTTAAAACAATGCAACACGCGAGGGACGGCCAGCCATCCCCTGGCCGTTCTCGGGACGGTCAGCCGTTACCGAGACAGTCAGCCATCCCCCATTTAGTCAACGTCGTTCCCCCATTTCGGGGACGTTTCCCAAATTTGCTCAGCAAAAGGGGACGCCAAGGGACCGTCCCCCAACTGTCCCCCTATACCCGAGACGCCCCGGGGACAAGGACGGGGCATTTTAGGGGGGGGATGCATCCCCGAGTTTCCCTGGGAATATGTGATCCCACCCAATAGTGTCATTTGTATCATGAGGAGAGCAGTTGAAACACAACATCTGTCTTCTTGATAGGGGTCCTTTAACTACCTGTCTTCTCAAGGTGTCAAAATGGAATGCCAACTCAACAATTTTGAAGACTGTAGTCACCAATGGGATCATCTTTTAACCTGTGGTGAACAATCAAGTAATAGCAATTAGATCTGCTACAGCTGTAAAAAGGGTGCAGCAGTCAGTAACAGGTATGAACAGTTTTCTTTCCTACGTAGCTATCAAGAGTCTAGTTACTTCTATTGTAGCCTTGTAAATTGTCACCCTTGACAATTTCACACTATGTTTTGCTCCCCCCTAAGTTATTGGACCTAATTGAGCACTTAATTTCCTAAATTATGCATTGTGGCCCATTTTAAACATTTTCCAACAAGTTACAAGCACAAAACAAATGCTTTCGTTTAATACTTTGCCCCTGACTCCTTAAATTCCGGGAAATAGGTCTGGGACACTGGCACCTAGGGCGCCTATGTCCCCCTATTTTGGCTCCAAATTCAAACATATCGGTGTCGGCATTTTATTATTTGAAATTTAAATATCTAAAGTTAGCCATTGGAGTTTAATTTTCAGGAAATTAGAATAATTGTGTATAAATACATAGTTATTGCATCATTTAAAAATGAAGTGAAAGTATTGAGAATCAAAGGCAAGAATTATTATCAAGAGCATTATCGAGCAAGTCAAGAGCAGCCATTAGAGGATTTATTGCATTAATTCAAGATCCATACATCATGTCAAAGTGTATGTGAGTGTGTTTATCTTTATGTTTTCATATTGTTTGTGAAGACTAATCCTTGTAGGTCTCCAAGCAATTCAAGCAAGCAAGATCCAAGCCTTGAGGAGATGTGTATGACTTCAATCCTTCAAGGAAGCCATTGAAGGGTGGTGAGTTGCAGCATTTTGTGGATTCATCATTCCTTCCTATCATTTACCCATTTATCATTAACATTGCCATTGTGGAAGTGGAAACACTAACACAGAGTTTGACTAAGGCAAGCCCCTAAATGGCACAACCTTTCTTCTCTCTTTGAATGTGCAGGTTTCAAGTTTGAAGAGGATTGAAGGAAGTTTGAAGATCAATTATTCATTGTTGCCATTGAAACCCTACACCTTGACAACTCACGAAAACTCACTTACAGAAAGATCTGATAGTGATCCGACAAATTTGCAGACGGAAATCGGAAGCTCTAATCTGGCTCTTGAGGACTATGAAAATAGATTCGAAAAAGACCTACTAGGATAGTGGTGCCCCCAAAGGAAACGTCCTCAAAAATCAAGCTCAAATTTATACAAGTGTATAGTGTCCTACTCGATCCATTTCTGAAGTCCGAATTTCTCTATGATATCTCAGATTTGTTGTATTTGCATCAAAACAGTAATTTGCATCATTAGGTCAATTGAATCATTGCATTTCATTCTTAGGTTACTTTCAAATTTGGTCAAGGACAGGTTGACTCACCTTTCAAGTTGTAAGTCAATCATATATCTTGTCCAAATCCATCAAACCCTGATCATTACTATCTCCTCATTTAATGAAATAAAAGAAAAATGTGTTGAGCCCCCCCACAAAAGGAGATCTCCCCTAAAGGGCCTCTTCCATTTTTCACCATTTCAGTACTAATTTTCCTTGAGATCTTTTGTCTCATTTTCTTCTCCATTTCAGGTTGCAGCACAATAATGGACCAAACGAAGAGCAAATCCAGGTCATTTTTCTTGTCTAGTTTTCATAGGCTAGGAGAATAAGAGTTGTTACAAGATCAGTGATGATACTCTCACTCGTTGTAGCGAATATCTGCAAATGCTTTGTAAATCATTGTAATTAAGGAGATCTATAAAAATTTGTTGTGCAAGTTAAGCTATGTGTCTCAATGTGCAGATTATTTGTGCTACAACATCTGTTATGCTTTAATTGTAAAGATTCATGTATTGGGTATATTTATAGTTTCTAGCTATCTGTGGATACCACAGGGATTAGTTTATTTCCAAAGCACACATACTAATTCTCTAAGGTCCATCTACTCTTCCAATTTATTGTCTTTTATTTGGACCAGTTTTCTCCTCTCTGAGACTCCTTATGTGCTCCTTGCAACTTTCTTCCTAGGAAAGAGGTACTCGATAGATCCATCAAAGAGAACATTTACTGTTGGTACATCTAGGTTACTTAGAGCTCCCCTGTAAATTCTCTCAGCTCCAAACTAGCTTTCTATTCTAGGCATTTCTTACAGATTGTTGACAGGACCATTGTTTTGCCCACCTATCTTCAATATCTTTGGTCTTGTAATTTGATGATTCCCCTCAGTCAATTGTGGGTTTGTTTCCATCAGCTTTGTGTTGAGATAGATTACCATATTTTACAGAGTAAAAGATAGTGCACCTTTGTTCTCTTCTAGAGTTGGACTAGGAGCATTTTATTTTCCAATGTCCAATCTATTATGAAATCCGTGGGAGGGTACTAGTGTTCATACAGAGATTATGGTGGCCTTCTTTCCACTTTCTTCCATGTAATGTCCCCTTTTAGCTATACGCCCTTCAGTGACTGATAGCCTATTTTTGGAAGCCCATAGGTTTGTCAGAGGTAAAATCAAGGTTTCCTATCTTGTAGGGGTTCTGAAGCTTTTTTGATGGTTTGCACGTTAGATTTTTTGATGCATGTCTAGTGGAGTTTTTTGGGTTTTTGGAGAGGTTCGGAATGGTGTGACATGCATCTCCATATGGCAACCTTTTCCGAAACTTGCTATTTTTAGCCAGCACATTGGAGTTTCGAGTTTTGGATTGCAAATTCTTTCTAGGTTTTCAGAGAGCTTCGTAGTGGTATGGCATGCAAAGGCATTGGGCAAATTTTCAGAATTTACTATCTTTAGTAAGTTCTATTTCTGGCAGTAACATCAGCAGTCAACTCAGTTTCCATTTCGGGCAGTGTAGTTTGGAGCACAATTGGCTTTCAGCATTTTGAGGCTCATTTTGGTGAAATGATTTATTAAGTCATTAATGTTTTAAAATTCACTTTAGGCCCCATGGCCTAGATTAATGACTTAATGTTGTTTTAAAAGGGGGCCATTAAGGGAGGACACCTCATAAAGAAATTCAACAAATTAAACATTTAAATGTTTAATATTCCCCTAAGGAAACTTGGACGCCAAAAAGAAGAGGAGAAAAAGGTGAATTAAATGTTTTAAAAATTAAATTATTGCAAGAATAAAATGGGTGTCCCTTTTTGAGGAAGATGGAAAGCCAATAGTCATCATTATTATTGCTGCATTTACTTGTGAATTTTAATGCAAACACTTCAACCCATGGATGGTTTACCGCCAATGTGGAGAAAAATAATATTGTATGTACATCTTTCACCCACTATTCAAGTGGCGAATTCCCACTGTTGAGTGGATGCCTATTAAGCAGATGAATTGTTTGAAATTGTAATGTTTTCCCCCCACTAAATAAGTGCTAGTGTGGAAATTCTTTATGGCTGGATCACCGCCTACTTGCATTCAGTTGTAATTCATTTTTCAGTTGTAGCTTAGTTTCCTCCGCCATATGCTATCACCTCACCTTCTAAAGGATCTTGGTGAACATTATTGGCGTATAGTGCGTTTAGTTTGATTACCTTTTGGAAGCTAACGCTAATCAATTGGCGTAGTGCTGGTTTGTGTTGTGAAAATTCCAAGAAAAAAATTAAGGGGCATATTTCATTCCATAACCCTAATCAAAGGTGCTTAGCCCCTTTTCTTCATGAGATTGCCAAGTTCACACATAGATTTTGCTATGGGGATCACAAATCTACCAGTCATTACTTTTTTCAGCTAGCCACAAATATTGGAGGCATTAAGTGCCCTTTGTATATTTTTAACTCACATAAGGATGGGAACAAATTGGTGAAGCACTATTAATACTTGTAATCTACTATGATTTAGGCTCCTCAACACCCCAACTCTCACTCTGATGATCGTGGGTCTACCTCTCCTCAACATCAAGGACCCTCTCACACCCCTATTCAACAACACAGATCTCAAGGGCAAGCTCACATCACCAATTTCTTTCATACTACAGGCAGTTCTCTGGCTTCAAATATCAGGAGAGGTCCTACACAAAATCAGTTGCCTCCTAGGATTGTCTAGCCCAGGCCCCTCAGCCATGAACTTTTCTAATGAGCATTATCAAACTTGGTGATGGTACTCCTACAGTGATAGATGATAACATCAATGGCTGCTCCGATTGGTCACTGAACATTGACATATGAGGATTTTGATTCTCCACATGGGTGGTCTTCCTTTGTTCTACTGCTTTGTAGGGTTCTCGGCCCACTTTTCTATTTATAATTGTACTAGTTTGGGGTTTACTCTTTTTAGGTTAACTACCGTGTTCCAGCTATTCTCACCTTTTTATGCTTCACTTCTATGGTATTTTTTGCCCAAGTCTTAGTTATCATACCTGTTGTACATTCCAGTCGCTTTGATCTGTTTGGTTAGTCATAGACATTAATATATTTTCTTTCTTTCTTTCTGCTACTAACAGTAGTGTAAATCTTGAAAAAAGGGTAAGGTACCTATCAAATCTTGGTCATCTAAATTTACAAATACATTATCTGAACTGCTTGAATAACAAAGCTCATTAGAATAGACAATAATTATGTGCACATCCTCGCAAATTTGAATATCTTTTAACATTAGATTTCTACCACCTCGATTAGGTTAGAATTGTTTCGAAGGTACCCATGATGTCTTGTTCAGCTCTCAAACTCAATCCTTAGTACAGGGATCAGTCTGAGGGATAATATTTTTATGATAATCATCCTTCATGTTGGAAACCGATTTCCTAACGTCCTGCTGAATCTGACTAACATCCAAAAAAAGGAAGTATATGCCTGCAGGAATATTTAATGCAACTACCTACCAAGGTAAGGGTATATGTAAGGCTAATTAATGAACCAGAACAATGGAAAAATGGGAAGAGCATCCACATCATAAGCAAGCTAAATCTTTAAATGTCTTAAACAATGTTCGACTATTGAGTGTGTCAGCATATGGTGCTTATACTCGAACTTCATTAATGCAGCAATCTCTCGACTGATTCACTTGCACATTTTGTTTAGTTATAATCGAAGCCTGGTTCAAGATTTGAACCAAACTTGGAAAGCACACCAGCTCAAAATTTGTGTTTCTTGAAACATGAGAGCATGCATTGGAAGGATTATTAGCTGCCAAAGAATGTCCTATCCGCAATGAGTTTTTGTAATTTCTAGATGTGCCAGATTTGCTCAGTCTAGGAAATGTATGACAAAAAGTGAATTGCCTACTACCAATGCATGTATTACATTTAACAATTCCAATTTTCTTATCTCCATTTTTCCTCAATAGACACAAACGTATTTTTCAAGCAAAGGGATTGTAGCAAAAGAAGTGAAAATGAGCATTTTAATTGCCTTTGGCTTCCTGTGACAACCAGTAATCTTGAAGATAATTCAATGAAGGAAGTACAGTGCCCATTAAAATATGGGTGAATATTTGTCATCTGCACATTAATTACTTAATCTCTTGCACAGTTTCATTTTACTTTCTGGTGTGCCTCTGTTACAAAATCTCAGTTTATATCAGATTGATCCTGGACTTAAAACCTTCTTCTTGAATGCAACTTTCTTGATTGTTATTTTTTTAATTTGCCCTAGAATAGAACTCAGAGAATCAAGTACGAAGATAAGTAACTCAATGCATACATAAAATTGTCATGGAACTGAACATCTTATTTTACTTGTATACAAGCACAGAGAAAAAATGCTTCTGCATCCATCACTGTTACTCACCCAGCCAAAGCAGGGACAGAACTACTGTATGCTGTAGATAAAGCTGTAATTACCAAAGCACCTGTGGTTATCTGGATACCAGCTATTTTTTGTACTTCTTTAAAACTGAAATCCTGTTTCAATAATAAAGCATACAAGTTCATCACTAGTAGCCAGAAAACTGTGTTCAATACCTAGGCATCAAGAAAAAAATATGTTCTATTATTTAGTGAGGAAAAAGAGCAACGCACCCTAAGAGAAATCAGCAGCAAACTCAAAGATAACAGTGCTGAAGTTACACAATATGCACAAGATGCGCCTTCCAACTTTACAGTCAAAAGGTACATAAAATAAGCACTTGCAGCTGTCATTGAGCTAGTAATCCCCAGAAAAATCCATCTGGATTTATCTTCATCGATTCTGAACAGTGCCTTCCTCCTTGATAGCTGCAGAGCAAGAAAAGCCGTAACTCCATAGCCAGCCATACCAACTAAAGATAAAGGAAGACCTAGCAAGCATTGAACAGAATAATATAAATATTATTGATTAAAAATAAAGCAGTATGTAAGTTTCTTTGACAATCTCACCTATATGAAAAATTAGGGTATTGCCTCCATATATATCATACAAGTTAACTATTAGATATAATCATATAAATATGGATGAGTTCAGTGCAAGAGAGACTAAAAAATTTAGAGGATAGTAGCAAAAACCTTTCTCAGGATTGGCTTGGCAAACCAAAAGTTAAAGATTTTTTTCAATTAATCGGGAAAAATGGACAAAGTAAAAAATGCTGAAAATTTAAAATAGAGAAAAAAAGTTGTTTTTTAATTTAATTCTAAATAAAGGAAAAAATTATGATTTTCCATCTGGCACAGTCCAAAACAATTTTTGTTTTTTGCTTTCTAAAATCAGGGGGGGTCTAGGGGCAGCAGCCCCCAACAGGGTAGAGGGGCAGCTACTGCCAACAAGACCAAATTAAGGCCTTTATGGCCACATGGACCTTCATGAAACCTGTTAGTCGGATATTTTACTTTGTTGTCGGCCGTAGTCGGCCTCGGTCGTAGTCGACCAATTGTAAAATAAAACAATAGTTAGTAAAGAATAATAATGTCATGTAATGTCATGTACTTTCGGGAAAATATGTTTAGATTAATGTTAATGTAATGTTGTTATGAAACGTCGTGTCGGTTGGTTGTCTAACCACCGCCGAGCGTTATATGAAGTCGGGTGGATGTAGTCGGAAGAGAATAATAAATGAGTCTTTTGTGCCGATGGTTATACTGTAGAGCATTGTGATACTTTTTGTACATGATATTCCTGAGAATGAATAAAGTTTTTGGCATTTTACTATGATATCTTTCCGTTTACTGTTTTATCCTATGTTGTGCATATTACAAGTTTGCCAGTAGTACGTTAGATTAGAATCCCATTCCGTAGGCAAACATTTGGCGCCGTTGCCTGAACGGACTAGGGCATCATCCACCATGGCAGCGTAATGGGTCAACCAGCGGAAGAACCTATAAATGCTAATGAGGAACGAGAAGACTCATTGACAGAAGATTTGGTAAATTTGTGGAAAATCTCGCTCCGTGATCACGTACGTAGGGAATCCCTCGTTCGGGAGATCCCTGAGGAAGTCATCTGGGATCGGCTGGAAGTGAACGACGAGGTGAACCACCTTCTGAACCGCATGCCCAGGTTGCTGGCCCGCCATTTCATTATTCTGCAAGACTTGCGAGAGGAAGAAGCCCGTGAGCGCCGAAGGCAGCAAATCGTGCAACGCTGTGAAGACCGAAACAAACGGGAAGAGGAAGAACGGGATACTAGTCGGCGCCGCACTTCCGGCAACCAGCAATGATCGCTTGAACAACTAAATGCCCGTACGGCCGAACAAAGACAAGAATAGAGTACCTGACGGGCACGGGACTTCGGAAGAGCAAGTTCGGCGATCACTCAGACTACAAGAGCAAGAAAATCGGCGAAGACGACTAAGGCAAGTCGGTAAGGAACTAGATGAGGACTTAATTGAAATCAATCAGAGCATAAAAAGAACATATGAAAATTTGAAAAAAATAGACACATCTATTGAACGAACACATCACAGTTTGATAGAAGGAAGGGACGAAGACCCCTTCAGCACTCCATATACAGAAAAATATAACCTCTATGACAATGAAGATGAATTGAATAGTAGCATCAGACGATTTCGAGAGTTGTCACTCTCGGACGACGACACAGAGTTAAAGAGGGGAAGGCCAGAGCTTAAGACCCCAGGGCAGAGAGAGCATCGGCGGGATCCTGAGGAGACCCACGGTGTTGCGGACGCTGACGGAGGACGTGGCAGTGACTCGTACGTGGCCGAGAGTGCTGGTGACGCACAGGGACGTAGCGAGGAATCCACTAGTCTAATTGGGTCCAAAACACAAGGAGGTCAACAAGGAGGTCAACCGGTAAAGATGGCTCAACCGGATCGGCAAAAGTTGCCGAAATTCATGGGGAATGGCTCTGAGGATCCCGTACGGCATTGCAAGACATGCGAGACTATCTGGATAGCCAGCGGGCAGGATGACCCCGACCAGTGGCTAAAGGCATTTCCAGCAACACTCAGGGACAGTGCCATTGACTGGTACTCGGAACTGGATCAAGCGCAGAGAGCCACATGGAGGGTCCTGAAGCAAAACTTTGAAGCGGAGTTCAAACTTCTGCGGGACGATAGTGAGATCGTCACAGAAATCTATCATACCAAACAAGGGAAGCATGAAAACGTACGGACCTACAACAGGAGGTTGAAAGACTTGATCGGGAAGCTGGAGGCACAACCGGCCGATGGGTTAAAGAAAAGATGGTTCATTGAAGGACTGATTCCCTCACTCCGGCGGAAAATGAAAGTAGTACCACCGTCCTCGTACACCGAAGCCTACAATCGGGCGATGGATATTGAAAGTGAAAATAGGACCTCCTCGAAGGGGAAGAGGAGGGATGACGACGAGAGTGCCGAGGACAGTGACGATGAATCGGCAACCGTACAAGCCCTTCGGCGGGATATGATGCGGATAATGAAAGAACTGAAGACCGACAGGGAAGGATCCAAAGAGGCCAATGAATTATGGTGTACGGACTGTAAATCGGAAGGTCACACAAAGGCAAGTTGCCCAAAAAGTTATTCTGTGACATCTGCCAGGTATGGGACACTCAGTCAAGGAGTGCCCATACAATTTAAAAACTAAAAGTTCGCAAGTATTCTTCACTCAAGGCGAACAGTCAACACCTCCAACCACGCCACCGAAGCCACAGAACAACAATGCATCCCCTGGAGGCTACCGCAACAATCGGCGAAATACGCCGAGAAGCAAAATTCAGTACGACAGCAAAGGACGACCGATGATCCAGTGCCGGAACTGTAATGAATGGGGTCACTTTGCGAGGGATTGTCAGAGCGGCCAAGGCAACGGGGGAAAACTGTGCAAGTGGTGTGGACCGGGTGATCATGAAGACACCGACTGTCCGAAGCAAAAAGGAAGTATCAATATGCTGGAGGTAGCCGACGAGGAGGTCTTGGCGATTACGAGAGCACAGTCAAAACGAGCAAATTATCCAGATCCTCGTACGGAGAAAGAAAGATTTCGGGAGGCCAAGACAAAAGTAGCAGAGGCAATGACGAATGAAGGCAAGAACTATAAAGCCACCAGTACGTTGCTACATACAGTCGGAGTCGGAGAAGAATATCGTACGGCAGGTGCTTCACACAACCGTACCCATTAAGGTAACTGATCTTTTGCAAACAATGCCTTCTCTCAAAGTAGCACTTACCAATGCTATTGGAGAAAACCTTCCGAAGAGTTCACCAGAACGTACGCCAGAAGTGGTAGCCGAGACTTCGGATCCAATGCTCCTAGCAGTAAGCATCGGGAGGAAACCAGCCGTCGTCGAGATGGAAATCTTGGGCATGAGATTATCTAATACTATCGTCGATGGTGGATCAGGAGTAAACATACTGCCAGAAGAGACTTGGAAGTGTCTGGGTAAGCCGACTCTTTGGCCCCCGACATTCCACCTCGTGGGAGCAGATCAACATGGCATCAAACCGTTGGGTATACTAATGGAGCAGAAGGTCTCGATCGGCACGCAACTGTTTCTGTTGAATTTTGTAGTCATCCCAATGGAGAAAAAAGCGTACAATGCACTCTTGGGACGGGGATGGCTGATTGCTGCCAAGGCAACCCACAACTGGAAGCGGAATACACTCTCAATAGAAAATCGGGGGAGGAAATACACCATTGATCTGAAGAATCAGGCCGTCAGTGAGGATCTGGCATCTTCGGCATCGGAATCCGGAGGTGACTCAGATGATGATGAGAGAAAGACAATGGAACCAGATGAAGAAGGGGTATTGGAGATCGGCAGTTGCTCGGAAGATGAGACCAGTTCATTGAGCGGACTGTTTCACTGGCAGATGGAGGATTATGAAGTCTTCCACCCGGATTGCCACATGCTGCAGGTCAAGGAGGGGGAAGTAGAAAAAGATAATGGCTTGACCAGTGAAACATTCCCACCTGAGTATGGAGAATATAAAGAAGGTATCGCAAAACTGGATGATACGCCAATCCACAAGTTTGAACAGGTACGAGATGAAAAAATTGTGTTGGAATTAAAAAATGAAAAGTATGAAAAAATTAAAAAATTAGAAAAAAAGAAAAGAGATGAAGAGAGAGAAAATGAACAGAAGTTGAAAAAAAATAAAAAGAAAAGAAGAGAGAAGGGAGGAGAGAGAAAATGAACGGAAGTTGGAAAAAATAAAAATAGATAGGAAAAAAGCTATGAAAATAAAAGAAAATAACAGAGTAAGTAAGGAGGAACAAGGCGAATGGGAAGAAAAGAGAAAAGAAAAAAATAAAAGAAACATAAAAGAAGTCAGAAAAGAAAGCAAACAAAGGGAGAAAAAATTAAATAATAAATTAAATAAGTCGGCCATCTGGAGAAATATTAAATTAAGTAAAGTGAGGAAGATTGAAATAAACACCTGGAGCATTAAAACCGTACGGCCAAAAGGGAAATTAACTGAGGAGAGTAAAAGGCGAAAGATTAAAGGAAAGAAGATTAAAATATGTCAAAACCCGAAGAGGAAGCAAGGCGTACGGCCAAGGGTGAAGGCAAGTAAGGAAAGAAATGAAATAAATATACAACCTAAAACCGTACGGCCAATTGAAGAGGCGACAGGTCGGAGACAAGATCACAGAGGAAAAGAAGGGAGGAAGAACTTGCACGAATTTATCAGTTACAGAGGCGCACAGGGCACAGAGAAGGAAGTCGTACGGCATCAGGGGTTCTACCCTCAGTACAAATCGCCAGACAAGGAAGTCGTACGGCCTCAAAGATTCTATACTCAGCACAATTCGCCAGGGAAGGAAGTCGTACGGCATCTAAAAGACTTCAAGGCCGTACGGGGTTCCATTTCTCAAATAGCACGCCAAGGGTCGAAGCCTGTGGAGGACGTACGGCACTCAGAGCTTGACATCATACGGCATCCAAGGAACTCTCAAACCGTACGGTATTTTCA
>VDFB02353626.1:0-16844 GCA_007258455.2 Sequoia sempervirens
ACAAAATGGGATTCTTTAGAATTAGACAACTCTAATTCACTAACTTTGACTTTTTCTTTCTTTTCAGTGTTAAAGGCAGTTTCTTTTCCTGTTGAATTGTTTTTGCTAGTTCTCATTTCATAGGCAGTAAGTATTCCTTGCAGGCTATCTAAAGTTAGTTTATCAAAGTGTTTCTTTTCTACTAGGGCTGAAACCTTACATTCAAATTTGGATGGTAAGGTTCTAACAACCTTTGTGACCACATCAAATTCATTAACCTCTTGACCTAGACCTTTCATTGCATTGACAACTTCATCAACTCTTAGAAAATATTCAGCCACTTTTTCATCATCCTTCATTTTCAACTCCTCAAGCGTGTTTGAGTCGTAATGAGCCACAGCCAGTTTGACTTTCTCATTCCATGATATATAGTTTCAAGTTTTTCCTAGATTTCATGAGCAGATTTGCAATGCATGACTTTAATGAACACATCTTTGGTTAACCCACACAAGATGGCATGCTTAGCTCTGGAATTTGTTTCATACCTCTTTTTTTCAACAAGATCAGTGGGAATAGAGGTTGGAACATTGTACACATTTATAACCATGCTCCAAACATCACAATCAAAAGAAATAAGGAAAGCTTCCATTCCGATTTTCTAGAACACATAATTTGTTCCATCAAATAACGGAGCTCTGGTTAAAGAGGCACCATCTTGAGAATGTGCCATTAAAAACAAACTCCAAGACCAAGATCAATCCAAGGTGATTAAAACCTATCAGAGGACCATACGCTCTGATACCAATTGTTGGAGTTAAAATGACATTGAGAGGGGGGGTGAATCAGTGTCTTAACAGATTTGACTAATTTTCAAAAATTCAAAAACATAGCTCAGATTTGATCTCAATATTACTCTGATTAATGCATTCATGAGTTGAATGTAATCATTCATAAACAAAATTGAAATGCCAATAATCCCAATGAGTGGTAAACAACAACAACCGCAGTGAGCATACAAAAGAACAAAGAGACCTGTAATATTTTTAAGTGGAAAACCCTCACAGTTAATGCCTTATAGGCTGATTTTTGAGCACCCACTCAATGAGCACCAACCCCTCATTTTTGAGACACCCATCTCAAGGAGTACCAACCCCTCAAATTATGTTTTGAACAATAATAATAACTCAGAGGATTTATCTATTTTCTCATCTACATAATACCCTAAGAATTCAATAATTGAATCCTTAAAATACTATATAGAGAAGAATTTTACCATGTCTCTGCCTCTTGTTATTCAGATTTTTATTGTAGAGTTTATGCATATATTTTCATACAGCCAAGGAATGATAAACTCAGGAATTACAACTAGAGAGCTTACACTATTTTCAACACTGGTTTTTATATTCATTTTCAAGTATGTCTATCATGAAGGAGGTCTTCAAAGAATTTATTTTTCACAAGAATCTGAAACTCACTTGCCAAATTTAGAATATGAAGCTGAATAATGACAATTTGTAGATGATGGTAAAAATCAAGAGTAACGCCTATCCAAAGGGCTTTAATTTTTGGGCTAAATCAAGAGATTTTGAATTGTAACTAATAGATTTTCATCAAAACCACGACTGCCCACCAGCTGAGAACCATAACCTCCCAATTCTCAGAGAGTATTTTTCCATGTAACCATTCTGAGATTCGATGCCAACCAATGATGTCGGCCTGCAACTACACATTGAAATTCACATGTCGGCCACAGTGACAGAGTTTGTTAATCATTTGCCGAGACATCCAGATAGTCTTGTTGAAGGAAATTAAATCGCCAGACATTCCCCTTAGTTATCGCTTTCGCCATGACCCATCAGAGTCAGGAAGACCTCTTGCAGACCACATTATGTTTCACCAAAATCCCTTTTATCTCTTATGTGTCGCTGTGACATTCTGTTGTTGGGGAGACATTTCGTAGATGATGGTTTGTTTTTCTGAAAGTCATCCTTTCATCCGGTGTCACTGAGACAATCCATAATCGGGGAGACATTTTGTAGATTTCATTGTGTTTCACCAAAAGACTTAAACCTTATCCATTCTAAGTCACTGTGACAAAAACAACACTCTCGCTGAGATGTGTCCTTCATCCGCCTTCGCTAAGACAATGCATAGTCGGGGTGACATCTCATAGAGCATCCTGTGTCTTACCAAAATCCCACGTGATCATTCTTGTTCGCCGAGAGAAATCAATGCCTATGCCGACAAGGTCCATATGTATTCCATCGGTGAGACCCACAGGGTTTGCTATGACATTATATCGATGCCGCCACTCTTGCCAATGTGTTCCCATTCAACCTCCAATTGGTGAGACATAACAATCTTGTTGTGACCTCATACCAACGATATAACACTTGCCGATAAGGATCACCCTCTTTCGCCGAAACAAAGGAGAAGTCCTGTCGAAAGCTGCCAGTGAAACTCCATGTGTAATGTCAGCGAGACCGAAGATCACTCACCAAGACCTCACTTCGATAACCCTAACTCTTCCCGATATGTATCTTCCCGCCATCGGTCGGTGTGACAATGTACAATCGCTATGACTTCACACCGAAAGCAGCATGTCTAGCCGAAGTAAATCTTTAATGTGCTAGTCGGTCGATGTAACAATTCAAACTTGCCAAGACACAATGCCGAAGAAGGATCACTTACGCTGATGAACCACCTCATGTATTAGTTGGTGAGACCTGACTCATTCAGAAAGACCTCTCCCTGGTGAAAAATACTCATGCCGATAGACCATTCCTTTGTCGCCAAAACCACATGAAAGTCATGCTGATAGATACCCAAAGGTGAATTTTTTCATCAAGGACAAACCAATCAGAACACAACTGAGAACCAACAAACATATATGCAACAATGACAAGATACTCAATCATAGAATGCCAAAGACTCAAAGAAAGAGAGAAAAAGAAAAAGAAAAGGGGTGGATCAAGCCTCAACTATCCAACACAATGTGGATCACACCTCATATTTGTCCAAAAATATTTACAAGTGCAACTAGGAGATCCCATAATATTGGTTTACAATTTTTGGCCAAACTAGACATTGAACTAAGTTTTTTAAACTAAATCTTCTCTTTCGAGCACCTATAGTGGCTAAATGGTGAGGAATTTGAAGATGATGCAAATTAGTTGTATACACCTAAAAACGGTCATCATATTTAGTTAATTAAATACAATCTATTTAATTAATGTTTCAATTATGTATAAATAAAGTCTCACTTTATTTATATTGTTCACTCTTCTATTAATTCTCCAAAATCATATTCTTCTAAATAATTAAATAAACAAAGCATCCTAAATGTGTTTATTTAATTAATCTTCCTTAATCCTGATTAAAAAATAGAGCACATGTCTACTGCATTTTCTTGTGCCACCTCACAAAGGTCACATGAAAATAAATAAGCCTAATTATTAATTAGAATTATCCTCACACACTTCCACCAATTGGAAAAGGCACAAGGCTTTATTATCCCACACTTCCAACAAATTTGGAGCACATGGGTCTTTGTTTCACACACTTGGGTCTCCCATCCAAATGGCATGTTGCCCATTGGTCAAGAGATTCCTCCCACACACATGGCATGTTGTCTTTGGTCAAGGGGACAACATACTAATTCTTTCCATCTCCACTGTCTATTATTTCTCCTTCGAATCTAGATAGTTGATAGATGCCACCTCACAAAATACTTGAGAAACCCTATAAATACATCCCCTTGCCTTTGCATTTGATCATCCACTTTTGAAGTAAAGTCATTATGCAAATTTTTCTTAGGAGCTTGGAGCATTCTTGAAGTCTTATAACTAGATTTTATATCATAATTTATGTTGCATTATCATCCTAGATTAACATATTACATCATAGTTGCATTTTAGATTAGTTTGCTTTTTTGTTGCATTTGAGCATATGCATAATCATGAATAGTTCATTGTAGTTTCATATCATCTCACTCATCTCAACTTGTTAATTTATCATCAACATCATCCTCCGTTTATCATTTTCCATCATCCTTTCCATCATTTTGTTTCATTTAGAAGCATACCACTAATCCTTCCCGCACACATTTGCACATAGAAATCATCTTAGCTTCCATATTAAGCATCAAATCTCATTTTCTAGGTTGTCGTTTGAACAATCATTGTGCCTGTAGAAATTTGAAGGCGAAATGGTTTAATAAATCCCTAGAAATAGAGGACAATGATACATATTTGAAAGGTTTGATTATATTACAAATGCAATAGTTTACTTGATCAAATCTTGAATGTAAATTGTTTTATTAAGGTTTTTGTTGGCATTAAATCTCTCCACATTTGACACACACACAAAATGGTGCCCACCATGGGGCCTTTGCCTCAATTGTTTCTAACTTTTTTGCAAATTTCATGATCGTAGGTTCAGATTTGAGAATTGAGAGCCTTTTGCACCTGTTCTAGAAATGTTCTAGGTTATTTCTGGAGTTTTGGTGCCTCTTGTCTCTATTTTGGCACCTCTTTCTTGAGTTTTGGCGCCTCTTGCAAATTGTTCTGAGACCATTTTTACCTATTCCGAGACCATTTTGGGTTGTTTTTAGAGTTTTGGCACCTCTTGCTTGAGTATTGGCGCCTCTTGGAAATTCTTCTGAGACTATTTTTACCTATTTCAGGACCATTCTGGTTTGTTTTTAGAGTTTTGGCGCCTCTTCCAAACTGTTTTGAGACCATTTTCACATGTTCTGGGACCATTCTAGGTTTTTTTAAGAGTTTTGGCGCCTCTTGCAAGCTATTGAGACACCTTTTTACCTATTCTCGGCCTATTCTAGCCTGTGTTTAGAGTTTTGGTGCCTCTTGCTCCTATTTTGGCACCTCTTGCAAGTTGTTCTGAGATCATTTTCACCTATTCTAGGACCATTCTGCACTGTTTCTGGAGTTTTGGTGCCTCTTTCCTGAGTTTTGGCGCCTCTTGCTTGAGTTTTGGCACATCTTGCAAACTGATCCAGTAAGTTTTGGCATCTCTAACTCTGTTTTGGAACCTTCTATCTCTATTTTGGTGCCTCTTGTCTCTGTTTTGGTGCCTCTTTCAGATTTCACTAAATAAGAAAACTCACATTCTATGTTGTTGCTTTGCAAGTTTTCCCAAATTCATTGTCAAAGACTCAAACATAAACTATTGGCATATTGTAGGGGCTGGATGTTATTTACTTGTTTACTTTTGGTTAAGATAGGAACATAGCCTAATTAAAAGGTTAACAAACATGATGTTTCCTTTTGGTTAAGTTAGAAACATAGCTTAATTAAAGGAAAATGGACACCATGTCTTTTATATGTGATGGATGGTAGGCATATGCTCTCCCCTTAACTGGGTGATCCAAAAATCAAGACCCATTCTTGTTTATGCATGAGTGTAAGTGGAGTATATGGAACGAGTTCTCTCTTTATTCATGCGAAATAAAGATTGATAAAACTACAAGTAAACTTGCTTCCTTTTGTTTATCCTAGAGGGCCTGCCTTGTGGGAATAAGTACTCACCCAAGGGAACGACCCAATTGGTAACACGCTAAATCCAAGCGACTTCCAACCAAGATATAAATGTGGATACTTGGGGAAAGTTCAAGTGTCACGTAGGTGGCTCTAACCGAAAGGGACTCTCGCCGCATGGGTCACTCCCTATGAATGGAATGTTTGAATTAAAACCCTTGTTGTAGATTTTAAAAAATCATTTATCTATTCTTTGGTACAATGATCGTTGCCAAGGCATCCACATTCTCACAGTTTTTAGTAGACATGATCAGTTCGCCATGGGAGTTTCATGGGGACTGGAAGCTTGGTTAGCCTGATAAGAGAGTGCACTATAAGGGGGAGCCCGTGCAGGAAAGCTTCTGAATTCATCCGCTAAAGATAGTGCAGTTGAGGTAAAACCCACGTGGAATCCAAAAGAATATAGTCTTACACAACCCTAGGAGTGTATATTCTGCTTGATGTGTCTTCAAAACAAACCTCAAACAAAAATCCATCAAAAACGTTACATTTTGAAAGTGAAAACCTTGATTCAGTACTACATCCATTGAGGGAAACAAGTCCATAATTGAAAAATACGAGAAAATAAACCTTTAGGGGGGTAATTTAGCTATTTTAGAGTAATTTTGGGAAGTTTTTAGAGTTTTGGCACCTCTTGTCTTTGTTTTGGCACCTCTTGCAGACCCTGAAATAGTAACTTAGGTTCATCCATCTTCAAAAAATCAATCCTTTTGGTAGTGTTTAACCTTTCCTTAGGAAAAATAGAGTCAGAATATGGGGTTTACACAATGATTTCACAAAATATCAAGATTAGGAAGCCAAAGATCAGACCTCTTAGTCCAAAACAACATAAAAAAAAATTGTCTATGCTCTACAACTTTAGAGAAAGGTTAACCTTTAATTTTTACAAGAAAGCTTGAAAGAAAAATCTAGAGTTATACATGATGTACTATTGTCAAAATCCAAGAATTTTCCAACATTTTGAGTACCTTAATTACACATCTCAAATCAAAATTCCAAGTCCAAGATCGTTCCTTAGATACCTTAGAAGTCTAAACGTGTCAAAACGAACCTATACAAGTGGAATTTTCCAACCTAAACTTAGATCTAAACATCACAAAGTACAAACATCATCAAATTTATCACACCTTTGATTATTAGGCCTAGTTTCATCATCAGGATTTATCATCCTCTCATCACGAAACAAAGCTACATAGTCAAAATCCAACTTAGTCTCATTAGAAATTATCATTCTATTTGGCTTAGTTGTAACCCTTGGTACTTTTCCAAAACCTAGATCAAAGTTTAGTCTAAACTATAACACTTGTATGCTTGTTCAAACAAGGTCACAAAAACAAAAGATCAAGGAAAAAGGACTTGAAAATCAAAACATTGAAGAGCCAAACATCGAAACTCCAATCATTGAAACTTCAAACATTGAAATCCCAACCATTTACACTCTGATTGTAGAGACTTAAAACATTGAAACTCAAAATAGTGAAACACTAGACACCATGGCGGAGGTGGAATATAATCCTTTTCATGGACTCAACAACACTGATGGGGAAGAAATAACCGAAGAAGATATCCGACATGTTGAACAAGATCCCAATTTTCACAAGTATTTAGAGAATATTTTTGAACTAAATGGGGAAAAATACCTCCTTATTTTGGCTAAACAAGGTCCTAAATTACTAGAATACTTTGACGTGAATAAATTGAAAGCACCACCCAAAAATCCTGAAAATGATCCTGAACAAGTAGTTGCCTTGAATCATCTAGTAAAGACTCTCCAACAACAAATGTTTGACATGCAAAAGGGAACTTCAAAATGATACTTGATCAAAGACATTTTTCCTTATCCATTCGATCAAAGCATTCACATGATACCCTTTCCCAAACATTGTGAGTTCCCAAGGTATGACAAATACAATGGAAAAACTGATCTGATTGATCATGTAAGAGAATTTAGAACAATGAGTCTTGAATTTACCTATGAGGAAAATTATTTGATAAGATTATTTCCAAGAAGCCTAGGTGGACATTTTCTTAAATGGTTCTCCAAACTCAACCCACCAATTAGTAATTTTGAGGAGTTAGTTAACAAGTTCATCACCCAATATTCATACAACATCCAACATGACATAACCATGAAATATCTTTGTAACCTAAAACAAAAGAAGGTGAATCATTCCTTGTGTTCTTGCAAAAGTGGAGAAGGTTATTTTCACAATATGCTCATCCCGTAACAGAAAAGGAAAAGATAGCAATCTTTATTGGCAACCTTAATGATGAGATGAGTTATAGATTGGAATTACAATATCCCCCAACCTTTGAAAAATTGATTGAGAATGGGATTAAAATTGAGGATGCCCTAGTCAAAAGAGGAGTCATTAAGATATACAATGAAAACAACTCATCAAACCCCTCCAACAATTACAATAATGGTGACAAACCCAAGTTTTGGCAATAAAACAAGAACGTTGGAAAAAACAATAGTGTAGTTGAAATCCCTAATGCAAAACCTGTATTCAATTTGACTACAACCACCGCCAAAACTAATCAAAACAACAATATCCCCAACAACCAAGGCAACAACCAAGGAAACAATCAAAGTAACAACCAAGGCAACAATAAAGGACACAACCAAGGCAACAACCAAAATTCCAACCAAAGCATCAAACAAGGTAATGTTGGACCTAGTACACCATCGTATAAAGCATACTCAAATCGAAGGAAGTTCACACCTTTTGGGAAATCATCAGAATTAGCACTAAAAGAACTTCTTGAAGCTAAGGTCATAACTTTACCAAAAGCAAGAAATTGGGAACCACAAGTTAAAACCCCATGATGGAACGAGACCCACTTCTATGAGTTTCAATGCAACAAGGGACATAAACCAATGACTGCGGTTGAAACACTTCATAGAAGATCTAATTGACAACAACACGATATTTGTAGAAGGACCTCAAACAAACAATGATCATGGGGAATTCAAGAATCCCCTACCAAACTATGAACAGGGAGAGTCCTCTTGATCAATCAACAAAGGCAAGAACATAAATTATGTCTATGACACCAACATTTTTCATATTGAGGTGGTTGATGATCCAACCCGTGAAAAATCAAATACTATTGTCAACGATAACCCAATATGCAATGACACTATTGGACATGAGAAAAACATCATTACAAATCACCACCATAATGTCAAAACTACCTCGCATCAAATCAATGCTATCAAAATCAGGGAACAACATGACAACACACCCATCAATGCAATCACACAAGGACAAGCCAAGGTAACAATGAAAGGAGCTACCCCTTCCACGTCCAAATAAATTTTCAACCTTGCAACTCAATATAACATAGTGGATTAGTTGCAGAAGATACCCGCACAAATATCCATATTAGAACTCCTCAATATTTCTCTTGCTCACAAGGAAATTTTGGAACAAGCTCTGGTTGCTACCACGGTACCCAATCTAGAGGTTTGTCAATTCTAGACTATGGTGGGACATTTGACCGCACCACACTACTTATCCTTTTTTGAACATGATGATGTATCTATCAATCACCCCCACAACGCTACTCTACACATTGAGGTCTTAATTCACAAGCACCGTGTTAAATGTGTCCTAATAGATGGAGGAGCTAGCCTGAATATCTGTACTTTGAAACTTGTCTGTGCACTAGGATATTCAGAAAATGCTATTGATCCAAGCAGGAAAATCACAATAAAAGCATATGATGACGAGGAGAGTTCTTCACAAGGGCTAATAGTGCTACCTATTCAAGTGGGACTAGTTGTTAGAGACATAGTATGCCAAGTACTAGACAAATAGCTAACCTACAACATACTCTTGGGAAGACCCCAAATTCATGACATGCAAGTAGTACAATCCACATATCACTAGTGTTTGAAGTTCCCATTCAATGGGTAGGAAATCACTATTGCAGCTGATTCAAACAACCCCCAATATCGTAACACCCTCAAGACAACCCAAGATGCTTTTGTACCACACAATAGGGAAGCCCCAACTCAAGGTTTATCAAATGATGGGAAACAACTAAATGCCTTGTCCAAGTGGGTTGAGGAAAATGACCAATCAAAGGATAAGGATATTAGTGATGCCAATCTCTCAAGTAAAGAGATTACATCAAATCCTATTTCACAAAATTAGGAAATTCAACTTGAATCCTTATCAAAGAAAATTTCCAAGATCCAATTGAAAGACAAAGGTATGGGGGAATACTCATTTCAGTAATCCTTATTCTTGTCGCAACTATCATCTTCTCCAAACTCTTATGGACAACCATCGACATCAAGACAAAAATCATCACAACCCGCCACACTATTTGATGGAACCTTTGTAAGAGCTGACACATTGGTAGATGAGTTAGATAACAAGGAGATTTTGAACTAGTTGTACAAAGAAGAAGAATCACCACAAGCATCCACTTCAAGTGCATGGACAAATAAGTATGGGAAAGGGAAGACAATCATGGAAAAGATGGGATACGAGGGAAAATTTCCTATCAATAAAAGGAAAGAAGGCATCATAGAACCAATCCAACCTTTCACCATGCAAGCCAAAGATAAAACAAGACTAGGGTATAGAGAAGAATCAAAAGAAGAAATCAAACAACAAGTTGTTGAAAGAATCCTACAACTACAAGCTAGTGATGCTCATGAGAACGATTAAAATGAGTATGAGTGGGATTCATTATTTTAAGAGTCTTGTCATGATAAGGAAATTGATGTAGTCCAAAAGTGTACACTGATATGTGAGGAGGGTCAAAGTTCAGGTCAGAGACTGCTTGAAATAGGATCACTACACATTGATGATTCTAGTGAAGACGATTAGACTCAGAGTGAAACGGATAATTCAGAGGAGAGTTACATTATAGAAATTGATTTTTCTATTGGACAGTCTGAAAATGTCACCATTGGGACTCTTGCTGCATATAAATTTAGCCAATCTAAGTATTCCTTACCCTTAGTACATCCTAAACTAATAGATTGGGAACAAACTAAGCCATCTGATATCCCTCTCTTTTCAGATGATAAAGCCATTGTCAACTTCCTTTGTCCCACCAATCCTAAAATAGATTCCACCATTGAATATTGTAACAAAGCAAGGAATAGATCTGGTGGTGAAAACCATTCAATGGTAGTCTCAGATATAGAAAAGGAACAAACAAAGAGTGTATCAAACAGTGAAAACCTCTCTAAGGTACTGAAGGATGGAAGATTTGACACACTCCCCGAGCACTTTCAGGAACGATCTAAAATATTGGTTGAACCCACCTAGTCTACCAATATTGGCAATGAGGAAACAATGAAGATTGTCCATCTAGTAGAATCCTTGATGAAACAAGAAAAACAAGACTTCATCAAATTCTTCACAGAAAAGCATATCAACTTTGCTTGGTATAATGCCGACATGCTAGGGATTGATCTAGAATTCATCATGCATCACCTATCACTACCAACAAGAATAAAACCGGTTAAGCAAAAGTTAAGGAAAATGCATAGCCACATCACCCTCTTGGTCAAAGCCGAACTGAAGAAAATGTTAGATGTAGGATTTATCAGACCCATTGACTATGCAAAGTGGATTTCTAATATCATACCTATTTCCAAACCAAACAAAAGCATCAAGATCTACACAAATTTTAGGGATCTTAATAAAGCTTGCCCCAAAGATGATTTTCCTCTGCCCAACATCGACATCATCACGGACTTGACAGCTGGACATGAAATGCTCTCACTCATGGATGGTTTTTCAGGATACAATAAAATCAAAATTGCTCCTGAATATCAAGATAAAATTGCCTTTACATGTCCCTAGGGCACTTTTTGCTAGAATGTCATGCCATTCTAGTTGAAGAATGTTGGAGCCACATATCAAAGATCCATGACCACCATCTTTCATGACATGATGCACACTTTTATGGAAGACTATGTAGATGATCTATTGGAAAAATCCAACACCAGAGAAGGACACCTAGAGATCTTAGATAAGATTTTCACCATACTAAAAAAGTTCAATGTGAGATTGAATCCCAAGAAGTGTGTATTTGGTGTAACATCAGCTAAACTTTTGGGATATATTATGTCAGCTAAAGGAATTCAAGTAGACCCTACAAAGGTCAAAGCTATCATGGAGATGCCTGCTCCTAAAAACATCAACCAACTCAGATCCTTGCAAGGAAGATTTCAATCTATGAAAAGATTTATTGCACAACTACTAGATAAGACACATCCTTTCAACCACTTGCTCCATAAGAATGTATCTTTCTGATGGATGAAAAATGTGAAGGAGCCTTCAATCAATTGAAACAATATCTGATAAGTCCACTGGTCTTGATGCCACCAGTAGAAGGAAAGCCACTTTTATTGTACATAGCGACAACTAAAATATCATTGGCAGCCTTGTTAACGCAAGAGGATTCAACAAGAAAAGAAAGGGGAATATATTACATTAGCAAAACCCTAAATGGATATGAGATAAATTAAAATTTTATTGAAAAGGCTTGTCTGTTAGTAGTGTTTTCCAGCCAACAATTGTGACACTACATGCTCACCCATACCATTAAGTTAATAACCAAGATAGATCCATTGAAATACCTTCTAAGGAAAGCTAATCTAACTGGAAGACTAGCCAAGTGGACCATGATGCTAAGTGAATTTGACATCCAATATGTTGATAGGAAGGAAATCAAAGGACAAGAAATTGTAGATCAGTTAGCTGAAGCTCCATTACAAGACAATCAACCCATGAACATTGAGTTTCCAGATGTTGATTTCCTAAGAGTGTCCACAAAAAAATGGGTCTTGTACTTTGATGGTTCTTATACACAACATGGATCAGTAGCTGGAATCCTAATTATCTCACCACAGGGACACAACATTACTAAGTCTTACAGACTGATGTTCCCTTGCACCAACAACACAGCTAAATATGAAGCCTTGATCATTGGAATCAAAGTAGCAATTGAATGGAGGATCACAGAGTTGCATGTCTACGGGGATTCACAATTAATCATTAATTAGGTAAATGATGACTATCAAACAAAAGATGACAAGCTAATTCCTTACAAAAGAATGGTTAATGTCTTCAAAAAGTATTTTGTAGAAATCAAATTTGAGCAGATTCCTCGAAGTGACAACAAGCTGCCAATGTCATGGCTATCATTGCCTCTCTCTTGCAGATTCTAAAGAAATGGGACCGTTACGAGTTCATGGTGGAACAACTATTCAACCCATCTTATGACAACCCTAAGTCCCAAGTTACCTACCACCTAGTTGAGGCTGACACTTCCCTCTATGGGAAATCTATGTGTACCTAAAAGATAACACCCTTCCTACTAACCTACCTCGCAATAAAAAATGAAACTTCATCTGCCAAACCACCCGAAATGCCCTTATTGCGGATGTCCTTTATCGACGAGGTCTTGATGGAACTCTCCTCTGATGTCTAGAACATGATGAATCTATAATGGCTTTATGAGAAGTACATGAAGATGTTTGTGGTACTCATTCAAGTGGTTTAACCCTAGCTAAAAAACTCCTCCATTTGGGATATTAGTGGCTAACTATGGAGAAGGATTCTTTTCAATTTGTCAAGAAATGTCAAAAGTGCCAGATTCATGGTAATATCATCCATGCACCAACACAGGAACTTCATCCTTTTTCATCAACATGGCCCTTTTGTCAATAGGGATTGGATCTCATAGGCAAAATACACCCATCTTCATCCAATGGACACAAGTTTATCATCATGGCCACAGAGTACTTTACGAAGTGGATTGAAGTGATTCCCCTAACCACCATCACATGAAAACAAATATCATATTTCATCCTAAACTACATCATTTTTTGGTATGACATCCCTTAGTCCATCATCACTGACAATGGACGACCTTTCAAAAATCAAGACATCGAAGAACTTTTTGAGAAATTTCATATCCAACATTGGTTTTCTACACCCTATTATCCTCAAGGAAATGGCCAAGTTGAGGCCTCAAACAAGACTATCTTAAAGATCCTAAAGAAAACTATCAATGATGCTAGAAAAGACTAGCACATTCAATTGAAGCCTGCCTTGTGGGCTTATAGAACCAGTATATGAACCCTGATAGGAGATATACCCTATGCTCTAGTCTATGGATTAGAGGCTATCTTACCTATTGAGGTTGAAATACCATCACTTTGGGTGTTGCTAAAAGGGATCATTTTAGATGAGGATCACATGGTGTCTAGGTTACAAGAATTAGAACTTTTGGATGAACACCGCCAATATGCAGTGGATCACTTAAAGGCATGTCAGCAAAGGATATCCAGAAGCTACAACCATAGAGTCAAGCCTATAACATTTCAAGTTGGAAATTTGGTATTGAAAGAGAACCCCCAAAATCAACAAGATCAAGAAAAGAAGGGGAAATTTGAACCAAACTAGCTTGGTCCCTTTTTCATTGTTGTAGCCTTTGGATCAGAAGCATATCAGTTGTCTACACTAGAAGGGGATCTATTTGATGAACCCCTCAATAGCCTGTATCTCAAAAGGTTCTACATTTCAACCATCCAGTGCATCAGAAAAGGTCCTAAAAAATACCAAAAGCATCATAAAATATCCTAAAATAATAGTTTCCTTGATGAAAATATGGCAAATAGGAATCTTGGTAACAACAAAAAAAAAGCAAAAAAAAAGAGAAAAATACAAAAAAAAATTAAAAAAATTAAAAAATCAGAAAAGTGAAATAAAAGCAAGTAGTGAAAAGCTAGCAACAGGTGCTATTGGTAATGGGTTAGCTTTTCCATCTATTTGAGCATGTCAACCATTCACTTTCACCATCTGCTCATACCACCCTTCTGCCTATCCTTTGAAAAGCACCATGTACATATCTTGGCATCACGGTCGTGTCTCACCATAGATTGGGGGAAAAAATCCTGAACTCACTAGGGCCAACAAACTTTGAGCCTAAACCAATAGAGAAATAGCAGGAAGACAAACTCAAAAAAAACTATTATCATAATGCAACCCAACATTGAACATCGATTGCCATTGGAACGCATCAAACATTCATATCATATCAAAATCCAAAAACAGGTCAAAAGTTAGTGAAAAACTCAAAAAAAAGAGTCATCTTGTCAAACTACGTCATCTCTGAGCTTCAATGTAGGCAAGGCTCATCTTTGATCAACCCCCGAGACACCCTAGGTCAAGACCTTTAGTGGTCTGTTGTAATTAATTATCATCTCTCGTATGTTCATATCTTGGTCCTATAAATCGGTTGAGTTAGTCAAACTACATGGTCTTTGCGTGTGTAATGTAGGCAAGGCTAATCTTTGATTAGTCCCTGAGGCCCCTAGGATTAGGTCTTTAGGTTAGGATCTTGGTCAAAGTATCAGAAAACACCTAAAAATTAGAAAATCTAAAAATTTCCAAAAACAATAGAAAAATTGAAAGAATGATACTCTTTTGAATCATGAGTCTATCACGTGAAACACAAATGTTCAATGGGTAAGTGCACAAAGTTGAGTCCACGAAATGGGCAAGTTATTGCCTTAACCAAAAAATTGAAATCGGCATTGAGCAAATGGGATCCTGATTTTAATAAACAGGATCCTGATTTTTAAAAATCGAGATCCCGTTATGGTTCGGGATCCCGAGCCTGAGACGAAATGGGATCCTGATTTTTAAAAATTGGGATCCCGTTTCCCATTGGATTCCGAACTGATGGAAAAGGCACGGGATCTCGATTCTCACAAAACGGAATCCCAATTTCTAAAAAATGGGATCCCGATTTATATAAATTGGGATCCCGTTTTTTAGAAATCGGGATCCCGTTTTGTATTGCTATTTTTTTAAAAAAAAAAACACATTTCACTGCACAGCGGACGTGACCCCGAGTATTGGCAACATCGACCCCCACAATTAGCTACAGGTATGCCCCTACACGCCATTTTTTTGCATTTTTTTATTTTGAATTGAAATTTTGAAGAAAATAAATGAATTTAGCATGTTTTTTTCAAAATGTATTTCACGTTTTAAGTATTTTTTTAAACTGTTATTATAGAGATGAATAACTGTAAAAATAAACAAAAAAATGCAATGAAACCTAAAGGTTTTTTAATAAAAATGAAAAAATGAACATTGAATTGTGTTTTAGAAACAAAATTTAACTTTTGAAACCCAAATTGTTCGATTACACCCAAAAGGAAATTGAATTTAGAAACCCTAGTGAAACAAAACAAAAAAATTGCATTTCAGAACCCACAGAAATTGAAATAAAAATAAAAACATTGCATTTACAAATCAAATCAAGAGCTTTTTGAAACCACGAATCCAAATCAAACGAAAAAAATTGAATTTGAAAACCCTAGTTTGAATTGAAACGAAAAAATTGCATCAAAAACCCTAATTGTTTAAAATTGAAACCCTAAATTGAATTGGAACAAAGAAATTGTTAAAACCCTAAATTGGAATCGAACAAATCATTTTCATTTTGAAAACTAGATAATTTTGAGCTTAAAAAAATTCATTTGTATTGCTTAAATGTTTTAAATTTTATTTGCTCTGTATGGAAAAAAGGATATATATTAAACTTTAGTTTGAATGTTAAATTATAATTAGATTAGAAATCAATATGTTAAAGAATAGTTAAAATTCATAAAGTTTATCTTGATGTTTGTTTGCAAATTTAGTTAGCAAATTCGTAAATCTAAGCGCGTACAATCGATTCCAACTGACACTAACTTGCAAGTCTAAATTATGCCAAGGGCCACCCAAACTTCACCCTAAGTTTGCTAAACCCTAGACCCTAAACTGTAAAATCTAAACCCTCAATACTAAAGCATTTGAAATTTATGAACCCTAGACCCTAATCTTTCATTGGACATACCTAAAATTATGTAGGTTCAATGTCAAGAATGGGTCTATTTGGTAGATTTATGAAAACTATTTTGAATATCTAGAATTCCATAAAAGTATAATTATAGCAATTCCAATTGGAAACACTTGGGTACATATATATCATATGAAATTTAAATCTAGAAAGGTGTCTATTATATAGGAGAGTTGATAATACATGGAAAGAGGTTTGTATGGGAATATATGTATTAAGAAAAACATACCACATGACCTCTATAGGATTTTTAAGATGTGATCCTAGATAATAATCCACCCATCCTCAATCATAATGGATTCTTTATCAATTAAAAGAGATTCAATAACCATAAAATTACCTATATTTTGATACTATATAGATTTATGTGGAAGGATAGAAATGCATCAATAAGGAGACCAAGATGGAACCATTTAA
>VDFB02353628.1:0-46339 GCA_007258455.2 Sequoia sempervirens
AAAGTGATGTAGCTACTTATATTCTTTGATACCTTACAAACCTATAATCATCCAATACTAATAGAAACATCTCAATCAATTATACTTTATTACAAATCAAGTTGCTCCTATAGGATTTGTTATAGTTCCATCTATGTTTTAGATTATCATGTCATAGAACCAAAAAATATATGCTATTATTCTATATTGGACTACAATTTCTTGAGTCTTCTCCCTCGTACACCAATTAGTGGTCTACCTGTTATTTAATATTTTGAGTATGAAAAGGGTAAGGATACTCTGGTTCTTAACAAATCAATTCAAGTATAGAGGCTCATTACCAATAACAAGCCCTCCAAGTTTGAATGGAAGATTCATACCACCATCAACAAATGGATTCAATTCTTCATCCTCACGTAGACCCATTTTATATTTCATTATATTTGTTTGACCCTTAGATTTCATTAAAATATAATGAACCAATGCAGGAACATACTTACCTGCATAGCTCTCACTAGTTACAAATAAGACCCAATTTTTGAACTAGTCATTAGTGCTATAAAACTCCTTCAAAGCTTCAAAGAGACGTTCTTCTACCCGATTATGTTCAACAAGAATGTCCTCATACTTCTCGGCTATCCTGTAGCCCGTACCCACTGGACTATCAATGAATAAAACACCAAACTTTTCATTCCATGGTGATTGATTTTATAGAGTCTTTGATCTGACAAAGCCATCCATGGCCCAAGTTCATAGAAATTTCCAGTCATGCTTGAGCAATTGGGGCCTCCTTGTAACCATAAAATTATTGGTCTATGTGCAATGGATTCAGTAGGTTTTGTGGCTTCATAAAATGCATAGAACATTCTTGCTCTGGAGGATGCATTCACTGTTAAGTATCCAGATTTGGTAGGCAATGCTTCCTTTGGAAACACAAAGTTGTCTTCCCTCACAACAGGAGAGATGAATGATGATAAAAAGCCATCTCTTGGTTGTAGGGAAGGAGGCAAAACAAGTCTTGCCATTAAGATGCATAGTATTGTTGAGGTCTTGCTTGATCTTTTAAAATTACTTCACTCTCACCAACATCTCTCACATGAATTTTACAAGCCAAATCCGATTGCAACTTAGGAACTGATCAAAACCTTTCCCTTGTGCTCTTAAAGACATGTTGTAGCAAAAATGTCAGGCAAGATCACACAAACGGAATTTTCAAAAGAATTAGAGAGTCAAATGTTTGACAAAATGCCTCAAAACAAATGTTGTCTCAAGACCTGCCAAAATTGCACAATATGAATTTGTTAAAAAAATTCTACAAACTTCCAAGAAAATGCAATTAACATGTGTAAAACCAAATCTCATAAATTTTGTCAGCTTTCCACTTACATGTGCAAAAATGGGAGCTTTGGAAAAAGGGTATGGACATTTATCGAAGAATAAAGTATGTAATTTCTTTGACAGTTGAACATTATGTTGTCACCATTTATTACTTTTTTAGAGGCTACGCGTCAGCTCATTTAGAGTTAGGGTTTTGTCCATCTCCTTTCTCTGCATGACCCAAACCACGTGGCAAGTGATGTAAAATTGTCATACCTGGCTGTCGAGCTCTTGAATATATTTTGGTGGTACTCTGAGAGAGAAAGAAATGATTGGTATTATAGTTAAATTTTATGTTTGTTATAGAAGTGAGTCCTTATTCACCAGCAAATTTTGAACTGTTTGTGTAACTGTATTGATAAAAAAAACCCATCTTTTGTAACTTTATTAATCTGAGTTATTATCAATAAATAGCTGCTTTTCTCTACCATATTCGTGATACGTGGTGTTGTAGGATTCAAATGAATTGGGTTCATCTACTTAGGTTCATATCCCATTTTAGTTGGACTATCATTTTGTATTGATTTTATTTAGTGTTAGTTTGGCAACCGCATTTAACAAAATAACATAGAAGATACAAGTATTTAGGGCTTTGGATTTAATAAGGCTTATTAATCCAACATGAACATAAAGATAGAAAGAAGACAAAGCAATAGGTTGTGGTGAATGAAAGTGAAGAAACAAAATCTCTTGATAAAGAAAGATAGTATATCTGAAAACCTACAAACAGAAGTGAAAGTCACAAAGCAGAGCCTTTCTATACACAGCTGAAATGGTGGAGCATAAATCTCTTCTTCAGAGAGTTTAAAACCAATAATAAAAAGTCTCCTAATCCTGGGAGATGTTGCAACAATAAGAAATATGTATTGTAAAAGAAAAAAGGAGGTGACACATCCACATAGCTGCCAGAAAGCTTTGGAAGGTGTCAAACATGCTGCTCAACATGAGATGATCAACCGCTCTGCTAGCAAGTGGATACCCTATTACATATAAATAATTATGTAAACAGTTAAACGCCCCTCAAATTAGGACGTATTCGAAGACACTTGGCATTAAAGAATACCATCAACCGCAAATTGATAATCATAAATAATTATGTAAACAGTTTAACTCTTGTCACCATAATCAATGTTGAAGTTGCAAATTTTTGAGAGAAAATCAAACAATTTCCTAGGAAGGCCTATTTACTGTTGATACACAGGACGATCCCTTAATTACCATAATTCACCCGGAAACGCTTTGGGGACAGATTGGGACGGCTAACAGCCGTCCCCAAAAGGTTTCCGATTTTCGGGGACGTCCCCGATTGGACGAAACGTCCCGGAACGGAAAGGGGACGGCCAGCCATCCAAGGGACGGATAGGGGACGCCTAGCCATCCCTCGACCGTCCCAGGGACGGCTGGCCGTCCCCCATCGCCCAGCAGCATTTTAAACACAAAAACAAAAGGTTTTTTTTAATTCTTTCTTTTGTGGGCCCCACGCCCTCCCAACCCTAATATGGCCACTTAAAACATTTTCTTACCTTCATTTGACCTCATTTTAACTTGCCAAAATAAAATTGCAGCCAAGAGCAAAAGTGAGAAGAGAAAGAGGAGGGTTTGAAGGAGTTGTTGGAGAAGAAAAACCAGCATTTAGGAGGAAAAAAGGAGAGCATTCAGGCAGCAACCAGCAAGAGAAGTGAAAGAGGTAAGTTATTCTTCCATTATCTTTCATTTTTTTCCATTTTTTTCTAAGTTAAAATGATAAAATGTATGATTTTTTGTTTTTTTTTTTAATTTTCAGTTTGCAAAAACCAAAACAAAACAAAATGAGCAGCAGTAGTGAAGATAGTGGGCATGTTGAGAGGGGGGAAGAAAACCAATCAGTTCATATGGGGCAGCCTCAAACAAACCCATTTGATATCCCTTCTGAAGATTTGAAAAAATATGCAAAAGGCCCTTTTAATCCTAAAAACCTCTTCTTCAACTAGCATCACGTGTAGACAAAGGCAAAGGGAAAAGCACTGGGGGTAGTAGATTGTGGCTATGTCACATTTGCAAAGATAAATATAATGGGAGCTATACAAGAGTCTATTCTCATCTATTGGGTTTTGGAGGCCATGGGGTCAAGGGTTGTAAAGAAATAAAAGATTTTGAGAGGATAGAGTGTTATAGATTGCACATGGAGGCCGGAGGAAGGCCTATGGATCAGCTTATGCAAACTCAATCCGCACATTCAACCTCACCTATGCCCTCTATGCTTGGTAGTCCTAGTGTTGGTAGTGGTAGTAGTGGTGCGGGTGATGTTCATATTTCCACAAGAGGGAAGAGGAAGGCTGCTACTTCTAGTGAGCAGCAAAATACAGTTGCAAATATGTTCAATGTGCAAGCACGAGATGTGGCAGAGTCTTCCATTGCCAAATTTTTCTATGCCCATGCTATCCCATTCCATGTAGCACGTTCTCCCTACTTCAAACAAATGTTTAGAGATGTGGCAGTTGTTGGTACCTCATTCATTCCCCCTGGAGAAAATAAATTCGCACTACACTCCTTGACAAAGAATATTCTAAGGTGAGTGTGGTGATGGAGGACATGAGACAGTGTTGGATTAGAACAGGCTGCTCTATTATCATGGATGGGTGGACCGATATTAGACAACGGCCACTTATAAACATCATAGTCACATGTTCAGCTGGTTCATATTTCCTTAGAGCCATTGATTCTTCTGGGAAGCGCAAGGATGCAGAATTCCAATTTAATATTTTGAAAGAGGCTATAGAGGAGGTTGGGGCAACCAATGTTGTGCAGGTGGTTACTGATTCAGCACGTGTGTGCAGATTAGCAAGTTTGATGGTTGAGAGTGCTTACAAGCACATCTTTTGGACCCCTTGTTGTGTTCATGCATTGAACAACGCATTGAAAGACATAGGGAAGATGGATTGGATGCACCAGGTGGTTGTAGAGGCTAGAGACATTCAGATGTTTATTTGCAACCATCACACCTCACTTGCCCTCTTTAGGACATTTTCAAAGAAGGAATTTCTCAAGCCTGTAGCAACAAGGTATGCTAGCTACTTTATTTTGTTAGAGAGGATGCTTGAGGTACAGGAGGCTCTACAGTTGATGATGGTTAATTCAGAGTGGAATAGATGGTCTATGGCAAGCATTGCAGAAGGGAGAAGCATCAAACAAAAAATTCTTGATGATAATTGGTGGTCCAATGTGAGGTAAAAAATTGTTAATTAATAATTTGTTATTGATTGCTGATTTTATAAAAATATATATATATGATTTTATTATTAATATTTTTTTATTTTCTAAGTTCTAACTTGTCTTTTTTCAAATTTTTGTTTGCAGATTTGTTTGCTCCATCATTTCACCTATTGTGGATGTCATTAGATATGCTGATACAGACTCTCCAAGTCTTGGAGAGATTTATGAAACTTTTGACTCCATGCTTGGAAAAATGAAGAAAGCAATTTCTGATAAGGATCCTAATTCGGGATTATATGAGCAAAAAATTAGGCCCATTGTGACAAGGCGGTGGAACACTATGAACACCCCGCTTCATATGGCAGCCTTTGCTCTTAATCCCAAATGGTATGTACCTAGACCTGGTAGGATGCCTCCTTGTGATGATGATGAGGTGAAAGAAGGGTTTATGAAGGCCCTTGCAAAAATATATTCAATTGAGGAGGCCAGTCTAGTTCGTACACAGTTCACTGATTTTGTTAATCTTCGTGGTCCAACATTCGGCAAACCAGAGGCCAGGGTAGATAGAACTACAGTAGCTCAAAGGGATCCTATTGGATGGTGGTCATGGCATGGGAAGGATGCACCACAATTGAGGACGCTTGCTGTTCGCCTCCTTTCACAGGTAATACTTTAGATTAGATTAACATAATTTGATTTAGATGAGTGATAGTGTTGAAGTTTGAACATTTATATAATCATAATTTAAATTGAATGTCCTAATTAGTAAATTTAAATTACTAATTTAGTTTTTAAATTTTGTCTCCTCTCACAGGTTGCTAGTTCCTCTGCTGCAGAGAGGAATTGGTCAACATACGGCTTTATTCACTCTATCAAGAGGAATAGGCTGACCTCTAGACGGGCAGAAAAATTAGTGGTTGTGCATAGTGCTTTGCAACTCCAGGATCGTCAGACTCCTGAGTATAGACAGACTCCAACATTACGATGGGATGTTGATCCAAAGGACATCACACAAATTGATGAGAGACAGGAGGGATTGGTTGGAGTTCCATTAGATGAGCCAGCCCCTCACAGTGACAGTGACTCAAACTATGAGTCTGATTTTGATGCAATGTTGGCAGATGCCGAGTAGCGGCAATCATCATACTTTCTATTTCTATGTTTTGCCTTTGGACACTTGTGACCTTGTCATTTTGACATTTGTAGTACACACTTGTAGCCTTTTGGGCATTTTATTATTTTATATCATATGCACATTGACTATTTGACATTAATTATGGTCCATGGATGCAATTAGGTAGCTGTAGTATTAATTTGTTCGAAAATTTGATTCTATGATGCGTATGTCAATATGATTGGTGATTGTTATGATTATCATTACTCATATGAATATCTTAAATTTCCCCTATATTTTTAAACTCTCTCTCTCTCTCTCTCTCTCTCTCTCTCTCTCTCTCTCTCTCTCCCTATATACTATACAGCCATCCCCCCGTCCCCTAAAATCCCCTCAAAAATTTGCCGTCCTCGAAACGCGTCCCGGCGTCCCGGAAACTTGGTGGAACATAGTATCCATAGTAAAACCTTTGAGAAATGTACTATTGGCAACATGAGCATGATGGTATATGGTATTGTCATTGATGGCAACCCATTGTAGAAGTGATGGTTCATCAGTATGAATATAGTCCGAAGCAGTCCAAGTGTTTTTGGAAAATTGGCTAAGTGTTTGACTGAAATAGTATGTAACAGAGCATCAATTTTGTGGTCTGCATTGCTCTGCACTGCAATATCTTGTCATGTGGTTTTGAGATAATAATGGTATGTATTGAAGTTGTGTATATCTGAAGTTTCAAGGTTCTAAGTTTTCCATAGCTGAATATTTGATGACAGAGTATCAGGCTAAGCAGAGACATAGTTACAAGTGCAAAGTTTATATTGGAATGCTCCGCATTCCACCGCAGATGATCATTATGCTTTGCAGATTTCAAGAAGTGCTTGAAGATGTCAGATGAGTGTGCACTTTGAGTTTCAGGTGGTTTGGTGATCCGCATGTCAAGTTGTGAATGAACAGTTGGTTCATTTAGTTGTTGCTTCACCTGTTTTGTTGTGCGGTGTCGACCTAAGGGTTTTGGGGTCGTGCGGTATTAAGTTAAGTATGAAGCAGATTCATAGGAGTGATTATAGGTCATGCCGACCTATTTTGGTGAAGAACACGTTTTGGTTTCTTCCGCAATGTATGTATGATGGAGTTTTGAGCCAACAAGTTATGGTGTCACACGTTTCATTTAATAAGGTCGACCTAATTGATGATATGATTATTTGCATATATATAGAAGGTCAATTCATTGATGAGGTAGATGTGGATGAGCGAGAGTGTGAACTGCGAAAGGTGTTAGTGGTGAAGTATGAAGTGTGTAAAGTCAGTTTACTGAGCCTAACTGGAACTGCTTCTTTAGCATATTGCAGATGCATTGTTAGCAGTTCAAAATCTGGCAGTGAGACACTCTTTCCTATATCTTTTGTAATTCTAGAAGAAGTGATCTTCCTTGGGCAGTGAGCCCTTCTATGTTTTGGATAGTGAGCCTCTTGTAAAATGTTGTAACCGATTATGATATATTGTGAGCTAATCCTCACCGTGATTTTTCCCTTTCAAGGGTTTTCCACATAAATTTGGTGTTCTTGTGTTGATTGTTGTGATGCATGCTTTAATTGTTTCTCTCCATTTCTGCAAGTTTAATGAGATGCTTTGAATGCAATTTTAAGTTAATGAATTTAAGGGAATATTGATTCAACCCCCCCGCACCCTCCCCCCAGTATTCTGAGTGTTCAATAGTTGGTATCAGAGTAAGGTTCCTTCAATTGGCTTAACCGTTGAGGTAGATCTTGGAGGTTGAACACATGGCAACTAGGAGGTATCCTATCCCTTCAAAAGAAATTATAATGGAAGGGGTTATTGAAGAAGACTGTGAAGTTGACATGGAAGGAGAACTCATATCTACTCTTGATGATCTGGATAAAGCAAAATGTGAGAATAAAGATCTGAAAAAAATATAAAGGAAGTAGATGAGTGCATCAAGAAGCTAAGGAATCAAGTCAAGAAAGTTAAAGAACAACTCAAGGAAACCAATGAGCAACTTAAACAATCAAATGAGACAATCACTAATTTGAAGGTGTAAATTGAAGAAGGAAAAAGAGTTGAAGACTACTTGAAGGCCAAATTGAAAGACAAGTCTACAAAATGCTCAAAGCTTGAAGAAGAAGTTGTCTCTGAGGAAAGATCTGGAGAAAGCAAAGAGTCAAGAGGACAAATTCAAGAAGAGCTCCATCTTGCTTGATGATATGCTTGCTAGTCAAAAAGCTTCTAAGGTCAAAGAAGGATTAGGGTTTGAAAAAAGAGAAAGCTCAAAGGAAATCAAAGTCCAAACAATGCTGAAAAGAAGAATGATGAACAAAGGAAGATTGGAGATAAGAAGAACAATATCAAACATGTTCGGAACCACAAGAAAGATTTCAAGAGACCTATCAGAAGAACAAGTTGCACAAAGGTACCCATCTTTTAATGGCTATTGTTATTTCTGCAATAAACTTGGACATAAAGCTGTAGAATGTAGATGCAGGATGAATCAAAATTTTCAATAATTTCTCGGCCAGTGCTCTATGCATGCAATAGATTGTCACAAGGCTAGTGAATGCAGAAGACAAATGATGAATGGTTACAATAATGGTATGATGCCTCAATCATTCCTTGGTTACTGTTATACATGCAATGGATTTGGGCATAAGGCTTTGAATGCAGATCTAAAATGACAAGTTTGCTCTGCAACAAGGTGTCACATGCTATAAATGCAATAAATCAGGACACATAGCTAAGTTTTGTAGAGGAAATAACGTGAAACCCTCTGTTCCATATAAGAAGATTGATCTGGTTGAGGTAAAGAAGGAGATGAACAAGATCTGGAAGAAAAAGGAAGAGAATGATGTGAAGAATGAGTCTATGTCAAATTCCGGTGTAGATATTTCCTCCGAAAACTAGATCAAAAGCTTTGGCTCAGGGAGAGTTTTAACATAAAACTTTCCAGACCCCTTGCCAAAGATGTGATGTTGATGTCTTCAGCATACTGGTAGTGTACATATACAAGTTGGTTTGATTGATCTATTGGTGAAATCTCCGGTGAGAAATCTCTTAATGCAGAGATATGCGAAATGTTTAAAGGTGTTTGTGATGACACAGAAGAGGGCTTGACAACTTTTGACCTAACTTTTTCTGTTGCAATTAATGCATACTTTAGGTCATGGGTAAAGTGTTTATATTTCATTTTGCACATTCTAAAGGTCATTTGTGTTTAAGCATTTGAAGAGAGCAGTCCAAACGAGAGTTGAAGCGATTCCGAAGTGTAGAATGAAACCCTACCAGCAAATTTCACAAGGTATTTACAGTTTCTTGCAAACCCTAGTTCAAAAAGGTTCAAAATGTTTACTCCACAAGTAATTGATGTGATTAAGAGCTCGAGATCTAAGTTTAAGAAGCACCCGTACAAATCAATGGAAACGGATCCTGAAGGTGCATTTTCTAGGGTTCCTAGTGGCGTGATGCACACAGAGGATGTGTGAATTTACATTCATTCAAAGATGGATGAATATGATCATTTGAAGTTGGCGGAATTTAGGGAAAAGGTGCTTACTGGAGATGATTCCGAGTTGAAACCAGAATATGCCAACTTGACAGAGAAGTTGGATGTGTGGGTGAAGTATGTTTTGAGCAGAATACATGACAAATTCATGTGGTTGGATATGCCACATATGATAAACAAAGAAGCAATTAGGGTTGTTACTGGTTTAAGCTCCACTGGACCAGTCTCGACATTAAAGGCAGTAAAGAATTAAGTTGTGATGAAGCTTACCAGAGCGAAGTTTGACAAGCATGCCCTAATTGTGAACGACATTGAAGATCTGGCAGTCAAATATGCTTCAATGATGATTGGTTACAAGATATTTTTCACAAACAAAGAGAATTTTGTCTCTGCCACCGCAATACACATGGCCCATTAGACAGTGAAAGAAGGCAAAGATTTTGATCTTTGTGAGCTCCTAAGATTACAGTTGATGGAGAATTTGCGAAAGACTGAGTCAAAATACCCTTTCCGGTTTGGTACTTGTTGATGTGTTTTCATGGCGCCAGCAAAATAAAGTCGCCGCGGCTACCCTATTCTCTCTTGATCAAAGTATTCCGCACGCTAAGATTGCAAGAAAGTTCGTGCGTTCAACTCCAAGGTTCCTTTAGTGCGAATAGGCTCAGTTGGCTCGATGTGATTTGCTGGTATTTCAAGGGGACTTACGTAATTGTTCGGCAGCGGAGAAAGGAATTCAAATGCTCGAAAGATTCGTCTATGAAGCGCGGGTTTCCTATTTTAACCAGAAAATACTGAATTGAAAGGGGTAAGGTTAAGAAGATTCTAATCTACTCTAAGGTGTGGGATATGGAGCTCAACTTCAGCAAACTTCTAACCGGACTTCGCTTTGCCTCGCATCGAACAGCTTCCACGGAGTCGGTGCAATCTTCAAGGGACATGACTAAAGATGTTCAAACCACCACTTGACATAAAGATACCATCACAACGACGCATACCATTATTCAAACTGTGATTGAAGTTAAGTACATGATATTCTAGTTGACCACACAAGGCGCATTCACCATCAACAAATACACTAGTGGTATGGATAGACGAAGTTGCTTGGATCAAACACCATCCACAGCTAACATCTACTTGCATGGAATGAAAATTATACTACTTAGAACTATTTATGCTACCATTTGAATCGGAAGGACGAAGAAACCTTGCTAGCTACTCACAACAAAGACGAAATTCACCATCAATGAAAAACTCTTTTATTGAGAGAGTGTTCACAACAATTTCTTACAAAGTTTTCAAAGGGAAAACTTTCCCTCTTCTTCAAACTACACTATCAATCTATACTAAGTTACTCTAAGCTATCACCTAGTTATCTCTCTACTCCGACTTCTACTCTAATGAGATACAAATGAGGGGGACTCCCCCTTTATATAGCTGGCCAAGTCCAACGGACGGCTCAGATTACAATCGGCTGGATGGCCCGGATTGTGCCACCTCAGCCCTAAACAAGATTTGCCCTAAAAACCGTCACAAAGGAGAGGGGTAATAAATGCGCCATTAATGGCCACCACCCTTCTAGAAGATTCCCATTTGCAGACGCGTTCACACTGTTCTCGATCTTCTTTCTTGGTGTTGTTCTTCAATTTTGCTCGAACTTCCATCTTGAGTTTTGAAAACATTTCTTCTTCATCACTTGAGCCTCAACACTTAGTCATTTTCTTGCTACTTTCTTCCTTCGAGGTTGAGTTGTTGTCCTGAATCACTTGCTTCATCACACTAAGTCATCACCGGTTGGCCTCAACATTTCTCCTGCAAAACAAGCGAGGAGAAGAGTATTAGAACACTCCATAATACAAATTCAACCTACTTACCAGGATTTTCACGCTCTAACTTTCAAGCGTTCATCGCCTCTACTAGCCAACTTTTGCCTCCTTCATGATTCTTCATGCCTTAGCCAAATTTTCAACCCATCTTCCTCAAGGGCGTACCATCTTTGAGAAATTCATTTCACTAACTGGAGCTCTGATATTCAATTTCGTTCATCTCTGACTTTGGAAGATTAGTCCCACGAAGAATTCAATCATATTCACCTAGGCAATTGACTTAAAACTCATCCGCTGAGGCATTTTATCTTGAAAACACATTTTCTTCACATTTGCCTTAGAAATTTTTTTAAATTTCCCTTAGGAAATTCATCAACCCAGTGCCCATCAAAAATATCCATCCTGAAGGCTTGGCGAAGCACGAAAAACTTTAAAATCCACTCCCTGTTGAAGATCTTCAATACCCAGAAGAGAATTTTCTTCAGAACGCGTCGAACCCATGGGTACCCAACGAACGGGTTCATTTAATTTTCGGGAATTTTGAACCTTGGAAAAATAATTTTCAACAATTTATTTCATTTCTTCATCTCCTCTGAGAATTTTGTTGCTCTGACTTGAAAATTTTTTACTCATCCTGCAATGTTGGCACCTTCTGACTTCATCACTGGCAACTCTGCTCAGGAAAATTCCATCACCTCTCCCGACTTAGGCATTTTTCTAAGGGAGAAAATATTTGTGCCTTAGAAAATTTTTGAGTCACTTGGCACTTTGAGAATTTGCCTTAGAAAATTTTATTTGATCTTGCTCATCGTTGCCAGTGGTGAAAAAATTTCATCAACTTCTCTTAGAAAATATTTCTTGAAAGCACATCACACTTAACATATTCTATTTTATTCATCAACTTGGGCGCATATTAGACTTCATGAAGGACACCTTGTTAAAAAAAAGAAAATCCAACGCCTAGCTTACTCTTTAATCTCCCTCTGGGCGCATTTTATGTTTGAGGAGGACACTTTAACTTTCAACGCCTAGCAATATTTTCACCACCCTCAACACTTTATCTTAGGCGCATACCTCACTTCATGGGGAATATTAACCATGCCTAGCAATATTCATCCATCACTAGCAACACTTTATTTTACCCCTCCAACGCCTTTAGTAATTTCATTTCATACTTCATGCACTTGGGCGCATTTCTCATGTAGAGGAGAATGAAAATTTTCAAATGCCACCAACAAGTGACCTTTCATCTCCCACGTTTTTGTCCTCACATGCCCTCTTTGGGCGCATTTCAGCATGCATGGAGGATTAGAACTTTGACTTGTTGACCTCTTAGCCTCATGGGCGCATTTCACTTAGTGAGGTGGACGAGCTTTGTTGACCCATTGACTCACTTGCTGCATGCCTCTCAAACATGGGCGCATTTGAACATGCTAGTGGCTGGGCGCATTTGCTAGGTGATGGAGGATGAAAACTTACCACGCCTTGACCACCTTTGACTTATTCTTGAACTTGGCGCATTTCAAAGGGGGTGGAGGATATCCTCATGACTTAGAAAATTTTAGAGCACCTTCCTAGAGTGGGCGCATTTTACCCCTGGAGGTGGATGAACACCAATACTTAGAAAAAAAATTTTAACTTCCATGAGCTTCCCTTGGGCGCATTTAGGCCTGCCTTCAGGATGAAAGGTGTTGACTTTCATTGACCACTTATACTTTGGGCGCATTTTGCCCCTGATGAAGGATGAATTTCATACTTAGAATTTTTTGTGCTAGGCATATGCTTGAAGGCGCATTTAGGCTAGGCAGAAGGATGGAAAGTGTTGACCCTCTTTGACTTTACTGCTAGATGGGCGCATTTGGGCCTGTGTACTGGACGAACTTGACTCTTAGAAATTTTCCATGCCTCATCAACTGGGCGTATTTTGCCATGTCTACTGGATGAAGTTCCAGACTTAGAATTTTTTTTTCGTTTTTTCGCCAGTATTTCATGCCCTGCTATTTATAGTAAGCCCTCTGATTTTGTATCTCTGGAGCTCGGAACGACTCGAAATTTTAAACATAGCATCCTCATGACCTTGTTGTCCTGTCGACCCTGCCATTTTTAGTCACCCTGCTATTTTTAGCCCATTTTTGAAGGTGGTTTACTATAAATAGTAATTGCTTGTTTCTGATAGCTCCACTGCTCCGATTAACTTGAAATTTGAATGGCGTGTTCCTCACCACGTGACCTTACTGCTGACGTCGGCGCATGCACCTGACTTACTATTTTTAGCCAGTTTCCAAATTGACTTACTATAAATAGTAAGTGCTCCGTTTGACTTCAAATTTTACGGTAATTGCTGAAGGATCTAATATTGTCCTTGATGGATTTACCGGTTTTAGAAAAATTCTGACTTTTACCTCTCTTTTAGAACCCGGTTGGAAACCCTAATGCGCTCGCATGTATCAAATGATCTGTTTGCTCGTTTAACGTGCGATCATTGATTGAGCTATTTGGGAGGTGGTACAGGACACACACCTGCTAAAAATAGTAAGTTCCTTACTGAGTGATCATCTTCATTTGCATGTCATACCATTGCGAAGCTCTCGAAAAACCCATCAGGAATCATCTGACATGCAAAAGAAACCCTGACATGCAAACCCTAAAAATAGCCTCGGAAGACTGAATTCTGAAAGTTGTCGTCTCGCTTTGCATGTTATATCATAGCGAAGGTCTCGAAAAACCGGAAGGAATATGCCAACATGCAAAGAAAAACTCTGCATCGAGGCCACGAAATTTGTCGGTTGTTTGCTAAAAATAGAAAGTTGTCTGTTTCGGCTCAAATTTTGCACGCGAGCAGCTTGATGTGCTCCGAATGCAGTGTGACTGTTGGAATCTCAAAAATGATGACGGATTGCCTGGAATGGCACACTTACTAAAAATAGTAAGTACCCGAATCTGATGAAAACTGGCGAGCCTGGCTGAGCATCACCGACAACAACATTAAATACGATTTTCCAATTTATTCACCTATTCGACCACCGGTTGACCGGAAAAGATGAAACCCTATTTTAGGTCTTGGTCAATTTTATGTAAGCTCGAGATGGGCACAACCCGGGAAAGGTGAGCGAATGAGAGAGACAGCGGCAAAACAAACCAACATCAAACCAAAGCAAAGCCAAAGAGTAGAGTCCCCATTTGCAATGGGGTGATGTGTGAAAAAAGGTCACAACGGTTACTCTTATCATTTGTTTGATGTTTTACTTTCTCAATGAATTACCCGGAGCAAAGAATGTAGTATGGCTAGATAATATTCATGTAGCTATTCAAATTAGAGATCATTTAAGGAGATTTGCAGATTTTGAGTCCCACAAGACAATGTTGTGGGGATTTTTCAAAACATTTCAAGCAAAGATGCAAGAAAGAGAAAGAATCCCAAGAGCAGTTGTAGAAAAGTATAAGAATGAAATGACATTTATGGTTAGCAGAGATTATTGCTACATGGAAGCAATTGAGCCCAGAACTATTTGGGTTCCAAAGCTGCCTTATGAGGTAGTTGAATCTGAAGTCATTGGTCTTGCAGAAATTGTGTTGAGCAAACCCAAAGATACATCTGTTGAAAGGTTTGGTACTTATGAGGAGAAAAGAAGTCGAGTAAACCTAGAAAAGAAGAAAGACATTGAAGAAAAGGGTGAAAAAATGAAGGCTGATTTGGAAAGGGAGTTTGGTGCCCCTTTGGACTCTGCGAAGAAATCTATAGGTACATTTGCCCCTCTGGAGACTCCACAGAGATCAAGAAGGTCAGGTAGGACCTCATTTTCCACACCACCTACTATTACAAAGCCTTTAGGAACAAAGTCTACAGGTGCTTCTAAAAAGAAAGATACATCCAACACCACTGTGAAACAAAAGTCTCCCAAGAGAAGGAATTAGAAAGAAAGTATAGAAAAGTATGTCAATTGTAGAAGAAGAAAAGGAAGTGGAAGAACATCAATTGGTCTGAAAAAGGAAGTCTCAAGTCTCTCAGGAAGAGACCAGTACAAAAAGAAAGAAAATTAATGTGGTGGATACAGAAAGTGAAGAGGAAGTAGAAAAGGAAAAGAAAGCTTTCATTTTTCAAAGAGAAAAGAGTTTTAGGTCAGGAGAAGAAGGATCATCTAAAGATAAGGCAAAAGGAAAGGGAATAGCTAAGAAATCTAAGAAGAGCCTTCCGCAAGTATATGAACATGAGCCTTTACAGCTCAATTCTACTTTCAATGCAATTGCAAAGCATGGTGCACTAATGGAAACAACACTACTGTATGAAGAATCGCCTCCTACTGACAAAGCTACAATTGAAAAGGAAATAGAGATGTATATGGTGACCTTTGATGTGAATCTAGGTGATATTCATGACCAACTCCCAGTAAGTCTTACAAATTCACTTGGTGCCAACAGACAAAAAGTTGTGGCAAAAGAAGAAAAGATAAGGAAACAAGCTCTGGAGAAAACCGGAGTAACCCTTACTCATGAAGAAAGAATAAGATTTTCTCAATTGCAAGCAAAAGAATTCAAGACCAAACACAAGGTAGATACCCTAATGGGGAAGGACTCAGAAGAAATCAAGAGGATGGAGAGGCACACAGAGGAGATAACAACCAAGATTCTTGCAGAAATGAAGAAAGTTGTGCCTGCAGATAAGGAAACCACTCTAGATGTTGAAGATCAATTGCAACAAGACACATCACTCCCAAAAATCAATGAGCTTGTCATAGAGCAACATGAGCAAGAAGATATGGTGACAGATAACACTTCTTCAAATTGTGGAGATAACAGATGAGTAGAACAAAGAAGTTAAGCAAGGTTCCCCGGAGAAGACTGAAGCACAAAAAGAAGAAACTTTGCCTCCTCTGGACATTGAAAAGATTGCAGAAGTGTTCTCTGGCAGTGGAGAAAAAGAGAAGCGTAATACTCATGCAGATGAAAGTACTAAAACAGGTGGCGAATCCTCCGAATCCTCTGGAGATTCATTCAAAGATCTTTTAGATATGCAATTACAATTTCAATAAGTGGTGTTTGCACAGCTGCTGCAAATTCCTATGCAACAAAGTCAAGTGGACTTGGAGAAGATTTCCCCTCTACATAAGTTGCAACTTGGTGATGTATTTGTTAGAAGATTAATCTTTAGTTGGTAAAGGTTATTCTTTAATTGTAATTATTTATTGACTTGTAGGAATATTCCAAAGGAATCCCTACAAGTCTTTTGTCTTTTTGTCTTCTCACACGTGTGAGGATGACTCATTTTATTTTTCATTCTTTTATTAAGAAATATTTGTAGCCAACTCCTTAAAAGGTTCTTGACACATTGCACACACATAGATAAATGGTGGCATTCATTGAGTTGGGAGTTACTTTCTAATTCTAACTCCTCTTCTCACCTCTATATATTGAGGTGCCTCTCCTCTCATTCTTCATTCAAGCAAGCAAACTTAAGGCTTAAGTTCTCTCTCTCTCTTTGTATCATTCTTAGGCATTTTGCCTCCATTCATAATATTGGGGTTTTTTCTTTTTTTTCCCCTTATCAAATTCTTGTGTCTCCTTTGCATTTGGTGGTGCTTGGTTTGGCTTCTCTATTTCTTTTGTAATCTCTTTCCTTCAAACAATGCTCATTAGTTAGTACTTTCCATTGCTCATTTATTTTTCCTTTCATGGTATCAGAGCTTTTGTATTACTAATCCTTGTGAGCTACATTGTTGAAAGTTTACCAAGTTTGAAAGACACACCATTGGAGGCACTCTAGAGAAGAAGAGAAGAGCCAAAAGTTTAATCTTGCTTCTTGTCTAATAATATTTTTATCTAAAGATTTTTTAAGTATTTTTCGTTTTCGAATTTCAATGCAATATAATTTGCATGCATGTTTAAATTTATGCATTTTTTTAGAAACCCTCAAATAAAGGGCTATAGTTCAGTTTTTTAAAGAAAAAAATCCATTATTTCTGCATGTTATAATTTGCCTATTCAAATTTCTTAAAAAAATTCAATTTTTTTTAGGGCTCTAGCCCTATTTTAGCTCAGATTTGTTCTTTAATAAATCAAAAATAATTTTAAAAAAAAAAAACTCTATCAAAATAATCAAATATCTGTTAAATCTATCTATTTTTTTTTTAAATCAAGCAATAATAGTTTTGTGTTTTAAAGGAGTTTTTTAAATCATTTTCAAAGGGATCTATTTTCTTTCAAGACCTTAAATTTACTTTTAGAAGACTAATTCTTCCTTTCTAAAGTTGCAATATTTCTTTTAGCAAAGATTTTTTGTGCACTTAAATTATTTACAATGTCAACTTTAATTCCTGAAATTAAGTTGAATTCTTGTAAGTTGTAACTATCACTCTTGGAAAACCCATCTCTTTTATTTTTCATTTTAAACATCTTTTAGATGTTGCTACGGATTCCAAATCAGAACCTAATTTGTTTGCATCCAAAGATGATCAAGAAAAATGGAAGCTCAAAAATGAGGAAGCCCTTGGCCTCATAGGTATTTCCATGTCATCCGAACTATATGTTCACATTGAGACATGTACAAAAGCCTATGAAGCATGGAACAAACTCAAAGTTATTTATGATAGCTCAAATGAATCTAGAAAGATTCAACTTCAAGACCAACTTGAAGATTTAAGGTATTCTGATTTTAAATCTATGGATGATTTTTTATTTAAATTTAACTTTGAATAGTCAATTGCAAGGTTTAGGAGTAAAATTAGAAGATCTTAGATTAATTCATCTTATTCTTAAAAATTGTCTTCCTAGACAATTTTAGCAATTTATTACTAATATTCATGCTCAATTAGCTATTCCTTCTTTAGCTACTCAATTAACTTATGATATTTTTCGCAATTTATTAAGACAAGAAGAAGCTAAGTTAATTCAGTTTGGCAATCTTAACTCTAATGAACATGCTTTTTTGTCTAATCATAAGCAAAAATTTAAGCATCATTCTAAACAACATTATAATACTAAACCTCATTATAATAATGGCAATGATCCTAGAAAGTTTTACTCTTCTAAGAGACCTCATTGCACTTATTGTAATAAGGATGGTCATTGGCAAAATACTTGTTTTGAGAAGCAAAATGAAAAAAAGCCTATGAAGCAAAATAATCAACAACAAAATAAACCTAATAATCATAAGTTTCATAACAATGCAAACCAATCTAGACATGCTTTTACTTGTACTTCTAATGTTTCTCAACCTCTTGAATGGGTTATTGATTTAGGTGCATCTCAATGTGTTACTTCACATAAAGAAGTTTTTGAGTCTATGCAACCTGATATGTCTAATGTTCCTCTTCAACTTGCTAATAATCATACTTGTAAAGTAAAAGCAATTGGAGATGTGAATGTTCCTAATGGTAAATTGCATGATGTTTTATATGTTCCTGAATTAAAAACTAATTTGCTTTCAGTTGCTAAGCTTTGTCAAGATTATAAAATAGAATTTTACAAAGATATATGCTATGTTATTGATCCAAAACAAAACACGGTCATTGTTAATGCTAAATTAGACAATGATAATTTGTTCAAATTTTATGAGTTTGCTCAATCTAGATGCTCTTTGATATCTATCATTGATTTTAATGTTTGGCATGAAAGACTTGGTCATATTAATGCTAACAATATTTTCTTGATGCAAAAACTTAATATGGTAGATGAATTGCCTAGTATTGTTCCATCTAAAATTGTATGCACAAGATGTATGAGTGGTAAGATGCATAGGGAGCCCTTTCCACAAGGTCAATCATGGAGGGCAACTCATAAGTTCATAAGTTGCACCTAGTTCATAGTGACCTTTTGGGACCCATGGAGAATGACTCCATCCAAGGATCAAGGTATGCACTTACTTTTGTTGATGATTATTCTAGAAGAACTTGGATCCATTTTCTTCATAGCAAGGATCAAGTTCTTGATATATTTTCTGAATTTCATAAATTTGTTGAACGGCAGTCTAGTTTTAAACTTAAAATTCTTAGAACCGATAATGGTAAAGAATATGTGAACAATGTTTTTAATAGTTATTTGAAATCATTTGGTATTAAGCATGAGCTAACTATTCCCTATACACCTCAACAAAATGGTGTAGCAGAAAGGAAGCATAGAACTATTGTTGAAATGGCTAGATGTATGTTACATGCTAAAAATATGTCATAAATTTTGGGCAGAAGCTATGTTTTGTGCTACTTACATTATTAATAGGACTCCTACTAAAGCTTTAAAGGATATAACTCCTGAAGAAGCTTGGTCTGGTAGGAAGCCCAATCTTAAGCATTTAAGAATTTTTGGTTCAATTACTTACGTTCACAAACCTAAACAAAAGAGGCAAAAATTAGATCCTAAATCTTCTTATAATATTTTCGTTGGTTATGATGAACATTCTAAAGCTTATAGAGTTTATAATCCTCTTACTTACAAAGTTAAACTTGCTAGAGATGTATGCAATGCTGAAAATGGTGTTCATGATTGTTCTAAAGTGCATGATATTGAATTTTCTCAAAATAAAGTTATTGTTGTGGAGGATAATCCTCAAGTTCAATCTTCTCTTAACCCTCCTAATGCATCACTTACTCAAAGTGATAGTGATGATGAAAATTTTGAAATTTCTCCTCATGAATCTTCTTCTAGTGATGATACTCCTACATCTAAAAGAAAGCCTAAATGGTTTAAAAAACTTGTGCAAGAAAGTGAGGATATTTTAGCTAGAATGAATCAATCTAAAACTAGAAAAGAAAATTATTGTAATTATGCTTTGATGTCTAACATTATGCATTCAAATGATCCTCAAACTTACAAACAAGCTAAAGATCAACCTCATTAACAAAAGGCTATGCAAGAACAATATGATACTTTAATTGCTAATAAAATTTGGGATTTAATTCCTTTACCTCAAGGTAAGAATCTTGTTTCATGCAAATGGTTGTATAAAACTAAGGTTAATGCAAATAATGAAGTTAGCAAGTTTAAAGCTAGATTAGTTACTAGGGGCTTCTCTCAAGTTGAAGGCTTAGATTATAATGAAACATTTGCTCCAGTAGCTAAGATGCCAACTATTAAATTAGTTTTTGCTTTAGCTTCTCATATGCATTGGCCTATTCATCAAATGGATGTTAAAAGTGCATTTTTAAATGGTGATTTACATGAAGAAATTTATGTCTCAACCTTTGTGTTTCATTAAGGAAGGTAATCAAAATCTTGTTTGCAAATTGAAGAAATCAATTTATGGTTTAAAACAATCTCCTAGAGAATGGTATTCTAAGATTAATGCTTTCTTTCTATCTCAAGGTTTCAATATGTAAAAACCCTTGGCCAGGTTGACTGAGATTGTACGGTTGTTTTTATAGTATGACAGATTGAAGCATTTCGTCAAGCAGATTCCTTACAATAGTTTATCACATTTCCAGTTGATCATCATATAGATTTTGCATGCATTAGAGTTTCATGTAAATCTTCCATTGATATTGATGCCCCAGCAATTACTTCACAGTAATTCTTACCAGTAAAATGGACGGAACAAACAATATTCATGGACAGATAGACAACAACAATATCATATTCTGGGAATTATTATTAACCTATTCAACATATAGCAACAACCAAAATATGGATATTGGATTGTATAATTATTTATCTGAAATAATTCATATAGTAAGGGGGCTACCGTTCATTTGCAAACCAAGAAGGATGGCTCCCGTGAAGGTGTTGAATCTTCATTTATCAATAGTTCCCTTGATGAGACGTTGATGAATTTTCAAATAAAGACAATTGCTTCTATGGCCCGATGCTCCTTGTGATTTCCCCAATGATTATTAGAAGATGAGTGTAGAGTGTGTATTGGTGTGTTGGGCTATATCAAGCAGCCCTGATTAATACATGGCAGTTGTATAAACTTTTTTATATGTCAACTATTATATCGGCTTCTTCAATGAATGATTTGTCGGCTTCTTCAAATACTAGCGTCTCCTCAATCATGCCCGATTCATCACCTTCTGGAAATTATGCAATTTCTGGCATGGCCCGATAATACGTTTGGAGCAATGAGTAGATTATATTTCAAGCAACACGGGCTATAAATTGAGATGCAGAATATGTATCAAACCCAGACAATGCTTGACGATTCCCACGATCTCAATATATTGCGGCTTCCCTTGATGAGTCAATTTTGTCTTTACTCAAGCCTAAGCTTCTCATATATCACCAACGTTTTTCTTTGTTTCTTCCTAAGGTGCGACTTTCAACAATTTGGAGCTAAGCATAACCTGATGGTATTGGGGAGTGGTGCCTCATTCACTTTCGGCAGGCACAAATAAATAATATTCAAACTTTGCAATTCCGCCAATGACCAATCACTAATGCTCACCCACGAGTCAACCCCTAAACAACTCGGACACACAGCTGATAGCAAATCCTTGTTGAACTGGCCACGTATCTATCACAATATGCTGCGATTCAGAATTAGAACAACAAGTCCTTCCAAATTGTATCATTCCATGACTGAGATTTTCGTCCCAATCATGCTAGAGCCAGGGTTTTCGTCCTGTTGAAGATGTTCTTCAAGCTTGATAGAGAAATAAAAAATCAAATTAATTTCCTGAATAATCTTCTTCTCTAGATCGATCTTTTTAATAATGTAGGAGTTACCAATCCCAACTTCAAAAAGCCAACGATTCCCTTCAATAAAACTGAAGCTGCCAAATCTAATCTCCACATAGGCAATCGATATCCTTTAAAGATAGAATGTTTCTATTTTGAAAAATGTTACATCCCAAATTGTGAAGTTACTATTTACCATTACTAGAAAGAGAAAATGTGAATTCTGGAGGTGCATTAATGATGCTTGTACCTTGTTTTCAATATGAATGTTGTTTCATTTGATGTTATTCTTGGTGAAATATTGCATAAAAGAGAATAAAAGGTTATTGATTTGTGAATATTCTAACTTTTTATGATGTTTTAAATATACTGCCTTGTTTTGAGCATATGACTCCCGTTGTCGTGTCATGATGTGCAGGAAACAGGTTCATACCTCCAGGCAGAGGAGAGATATCACTCAGGGAGGAACTTGGTCGAGTAAACAGTAACGAATACCAATTGGGCATACACACACATACTATAGACTGAGTAAGCTAAGTCATTTGTTGAGTTAAGGGTAAGTCATCCATAGGCTTGTTTATTATCATTAGGAGTCGTATCTACTTTTGAATGTGTGAATAAGTGATGCTTACCAGTATAACCATAAGTGGAATAATGTTACTGGTTAGGAGGTGGGCATGTGTATATGTATATATACATATAAATACGGTATGTACAGGTGTCCATAAGTATATTCATGTCGATACAAACGTATGAGAGCAGATGGATATGCCATACGTGTGCATCGATATAAATACATTTATGAATACGTATACATAGAGGAAGTATACAAGTAAATATACATGTATACATACCCACAACCAACCTGTTATATATATGTGAATATGAATAAATATTATGTTGATATTACCTCGGAATCTACGTATACACATATATATACATATACATGGGTACATATAATGAAAGTATGCTGACCGGCTCGCAGTATACGTACATTGTAATTTAAAATGTATATGTATATACATGTATATATGCAAAGGTAAATATATTAATATATTTAATATTATATCAAATATGTATATAATATAGTCTTTACAAAATATATATATGTGTATGAGATTATTTAAATTATTAAATTTAAATAATTATACATAAATATATAATGTAAATTAAAACTATACTATATATATATTTTAATATAATAAAATAAATATATAGATATATTTTATTAAGTGGTATTGAAAATCGAATAAAGTGAGGAAACTTTTAAATATTTAAGAGAATAAATATGAAACTCAAAAGTAATTGAGTTAAAGGATTTAAATCTTTTATCAATGGTTAAATATTTTGAAAACTTGACTATGAGGAAAATATAAAACTCAACATAAGGAAATCGAGCCTTTTATTTGAAATATCTAAATCAAAGTAAAATCGAAATATTGATATGGAACATTTGAAATGAATAAAATACGTTTTTTTTTTAACTCATACCCGTGAAAATGAAATGGCGAATGAAGTTAAACGCGTGAGAAAGTCGCGCGCGTCTGGTTCGCGCCTGGGCTGCGACTTGGTTTGCAAAATAATGCAAATACTGATCTTTAGGCCACGAAAATGGCAACGTGGGAACATCATAATCTTGACCTCTCATCGGGAACGAATCTTTCAAACCATTTGCTTCAAAATAACCTAAAAATCTGCAAACGCCTTGAGTTGTCGACCTAGCAAATTCACCATGTGAAGTTTGTTGAAAGGATAATGATTAGGTTGAGATTTTCGCCTCAAATCTCTAAAGAAGTTTCTCAAAATTCAGTGTTGGCAACTTGGACGCCTTGGAATGAGGAGTTTGTTGAGTTTCTTAAAACTATATAAGGCGATTATGTTCATTCATTCAACACACGAATTTGGAAGTTTGCAAGTTCGATTCTATTCTCTTCAAGTGAGTTTATTCTGTTGTGAAGTGTGCAATATTAGGCTGAGAGTGAGTTTTCCCCTATTGAGAGTATATTCTGTTATGCTATGAGAATTTTCATCAATTCTGGAAAACAGTATTTACTTGGCAGAGAAGTCGTTTCTGTCATTTGTCATCTCTTTGAGTAGCAAGTTGAGTTTATCTTCAGCTGGATTGAGTGTCCAATTTCAGAGGTGGTTGGATATCCTTTGACTGGAAGCTGAAGGTGTAGCAATTTTCTACTAGAGTAGCAACTGTGGAAAGCTATTAACACGCATGTTATCTCTTTTATGTTTCCATGTTTTGTTGCTTTGATAAACAGAAGAAAGCCTATTTTATGTCCTCTGTTTGAAAATATGTTGGGAATAAAGATTGTTTATATGATATATTATGAATTGAAAATCTGAAGAATGATTTCAATTATTAAAAGATATTTTGGGAAAGAGAAAGACAAATACATGCTTTGTACTATTAGCTTTGCATTTATTAGTAGATGGACTTACTGATGCATTGAAGATTTAATGGCATTATTTGTATTGACTCCATATAAGGAGTGTATGCTTGTGTATAGTTATTTAATACTAGGAATGGATTGAGGGCATTTAATAAGCTACAGATCACAACTAGTTATAAGTTAACTTAGTCAAGTTAATGAAGCTCCTAGGATGAGAGTGTCCAGTATAAGGGAGATAGTTGTAGGTACTTGTTAAAATGATCTTCATTCTAGTAGATAGTTTGTTGTAGGAAGTCTAGGGTACAGACTACCCCGATAGACCAACCTACGCATAGTGTAAGAAAGCCTTAAGGAAAATCGGCCTTGAGTAGTGTATATGATAGATGACCTTCATTCGAAGTACAGAATGATAATACTTTGGCCAAAGTAGTGAAATGTTCAACTTCCACTTAGACGTGAGTTAGTTGAGACTACACTATCAGTTCATTGTGATCCCGAAGTACATACTAGTTCAAGAGATGCCGTATGCACAGGACTTAGTTATGTAGGAACACAACACTATGCTCAGTTGGTAATCGTTAAAGGATACCCTACCAATCTCTTCTTCGAAGGGAGGGCCATCTATCTAACGATAGGTGTGTGGGGGACCGCATTATAAGTCTGTGGTTGGCGAAAAAGCGCCCGAGTGATGTTTCTCCTCCTCAGCAAGCGGCCGATGTACCAAGATTTGAAAGGACGGACTCCTGGACCTTCTTACTACTATTTGTTGTAAAGCTCATTGGAGCTATGTTAGTTAAGGTATGTATTCTTGTTTCATGTACTTGTGAAGTAATTATATTGAGATGGAATCTTTATTGTAAATTGATATAGCAACATGTTCATGTATTATCAATAAAGAAAAGGAAAAAAAAATTATTGCAATGTCATGATAACACGTTTAAATACTTGAAGGATATAATTTATTGAAAATTTTAATTTTACCAAAGGGTCGGGTTGTTACAAAAAATCAAACATCTTTCATTCACAAGATTGGTCAAAGCTAAATTTAGTAAATATTTATTAATTACCAAGTTGAGATGATAAGTGGCCCCACCATTATTCAAAATGAATAATTAAATAAATTCAATAGACTATAGATTTTTAGCTTTTATTTAATTATCCCATATTCCCTTGCAATTTGCTATTTTCCTAATCTTGGGAATTAAAAGATTAGAAAAATTCCTTCATAAAATATCATCACATGAATAGGGACATTACAGTCCTCCCTTCCCAGAGATTGCTTGTCCCAAGCAATCAATACCTGTATACCCAACACCAACTTCCAGGGTCCCATATCAATCTCCGAAATCTACAAACTCTGTTATCTAGAACACTGTATTGCAAGAGATCTACAAATGACATCACCTTGTCCTTCCTAGAAAGTAGTATAATGATCCTCAATATGTAATCAAAAAACTCACCTTCACATACCTTAATCTTCGCAGAAAACTGCTGCGCTACTCTAATTATCATACTCTCCAAATCCCCATAAGGAAGATTACTCAAAATTGGAAGTAAATATGTCTTGCAACATATAGAGTTATTTACCTCATCATCCACAAAACGAGCCTCCATCCTCTTTGCTATCGCTACACTTGGAGCACCATCCGCTAAAGCTCTCAATACAATCTTTTTCCTGTCCGTTGTTAACTCTAGCTCCATCCATTAGAAATCCTGTATGTACCTCCCAAGTGACTATAGCCATTGAATGCCCAAAACAACATCAGGTTCACCAATCTCAACTGCATAAAAATCATCAGTGACCACATAATCACTCAACTGCACACTCAACTGAGGATCCTTCTTAGTGCAACTCATTTTAAATCTGTCAGCCAACGTAACTCTAAAACCTGGAAATTCCTCAACCTGCAGTCCCTTCCTCACAACCAATCCCTCGTCAATGAAGTTGTGAGTAGCTCCACTATCAATTAAACAAGTGACCCGTTGTCCCTTAAGAACTCCCCCCACTCGAAAAGGATGGTACTTAGGAACTCCAGATAGTGCCGCCATAGTACCATGAGCTATATCTCCTGTGTGGTTATCATTGTATGGCTGCTTTTTATGATCACTGTCTGAACTCATGTCAACCTCCTCATCAGTATCGAAATAGACCTCTATGTAATGCACCTTGCCTTTTCCAAGGCACCTGTGATTTGAGTCCCATGGTTCCTTGCAAGTAAAACACAACCCCTTCCTACATAGCTCATTCTTTGTTTCAAAATCCAACATAGGTTGGGTAGGCTTGGGCTGATTGAAATCCTTTTATTTTACCACTAAAATATCCTTTTGTTTCAACTGTAATTCATTGGAGGACTTTCTTTGAGGCTAGAAGAAAGGTGTAGTCTCTAGATCAAGGGCTAGGCCAATAGCGTCATGTAATGTACTAGGCCTGTGAGCCTTCACTAAACCCCTCAATCTGTCACTCAGACCCTCAACAAACAGCATAGTGACTCGCCTCTCAGACATATTAGGAACCATGATTGCTATCTTCTAGAACTCATTATTGTAAGTCTCAACATGTCCAATCTGCTTCAGTTAAGCCAAGTCTTTGTAGTAAACCTCGATATCCTTCCGATCAAAGCGTGCAATTAATTTATCAACAAACTCCTCATATGAACTATCATGGCATGGTCCTGTGAAACCAACCCATGGTGACACCAGTCGTATGCTACACCCTCCAGATGCATCGTGGCAAATTGAATAGCCTTTTCTTCCTCCATAGGTTTCAAGGACAGGAAGGTGTCAAGCTTATGCACCCATGATCTAGCACTTATTTTCCCGCTTCCATCAAAGGTCAGTAGAGGAATCTTATTTAATGCTTCCTTGTATTCCTTGGGTTGATTACCTTGACCGGTTTGCCATTTGAGGCCTCTTTCTTGCCTCTCCAGCCTAGTTTTGGATTTATCCTTCCAATGGTTCATAAACTGATTTAGATTAATTGATTGCCTCAAATTAGGTGGAAGCATTCTGTATTCATCGTAGGCCACCAAGACATCAGCAGTGATGTCTATTTCTTACTCCAACTCCGGAATGGCCTCCATTTCAGGTTGTCTTGTCACAAATGTGGGACGTAAAGGCCGATTAGACCTTGTGCTCGCTGTCCTAACAGCATTAGAGGCTGCTCTATCACAATTCTCGTGACCAACTTCACTTCTGTTGTGGCCACTACTTGATCTAATCAATCTAGCACGGTCCACTCTCAGTTGGCCCATGGCTGTGATCATACGATCCTGGAATTGTTGTAGCACTTGCTGCTACTGCTGGGCAAATGTGGTTAGGAAGTTTTCCAACTACGCATTCAAATTTCTTGGCGGACTTTCACCTCTTCTCTCACCCATCTCAACTTCAGCTGTGTTATTATCAACTCCTCCCTGTTGTCCGGATTTAATTCTAGTGAAATATCTGTGACATGCAAATATGAATTCCTGACAGGCTGGCAAGTATCTAGGCTCTGATACCACTGTAAAAACCCTTGACCGGGTTGACTGAGATTGTACAGTTGTTTTCACAGTATGATAGATTGAAGCATTTCGTCAAATAGATTCCTTACAACAGTTTATCGCGTTTCCAGTTGATCATCATATAGATTTTGAATGCATTAGAGTTTCATGTAAATCTTCCACTAATATTGATGCCCCAACAATTACTTCACAGTAATTCTTAACAGTAAAATGGACGGAACAAACAATATTCATGGACGGATAGACAACAACAATATCATATTCTGGAAATTGTTATTAACCTATTCAACATACAACAACAACCAAAATCTGGATATTGGATTGTATAATTATTTATTTGAAATAATTAATACAGTAAGGGGGCTACCGTTCATTTGCAAACCAATAAGGATGGCTCCCGTGAAGGTGTTGAATCTTCATTTATCGATAGTTCCCTTGATGAGAAGCTATTGATGAATTTCCGGATAAAGACAATTGCTTCTATGGCCCGACGCTCCTTGTGATTTCCCCAATGATTCTTAGAAGATGAGTGTAGAGTGTGTATTGGTGCGCTGGGCTATATCAAGCAGCCCCGATTAATACATGGTGGCTGTATAAACTTCTTTATATGTCAACTATTATAGCGGCCTCTTCAATGAATGATTTGTTGGCTTCTTCAAACACTGGCATCTCCTCAATCATGCCCGATTCATCACCTTATGGAAATTATGCGATTTCTAGCATGGCCTGATAATACATTTGGAGGGGGTTGGGGCCCTAGCTCGGTTGGCTAAATCTTTCCTGTTGCAGGAGGTTGGTCACGAGGTCTAGTCTCCCCCACCCCCGTGGTACTGGAGGGTGTGTCGTGCCAGTGTCGTCGGTCACGTTAAAAAGTTTACCAGGCACATTGCAGTTTATAGGGGGTCGTGCTACCTGATTCCTGCAGTCTAATAAAAAAAATTGAAAAAAATAAGAAAAAAAGATAATACATTTGGAGCAGCGACCAGATTATATTTCAAGCAACACGGGCTATAAATTGAGACGCAGAATATATATCAAACCCAGACAATGCTTGACGATTCCCACAATCTCAATATATTGTGAATTCCCTTGTTGAGTTGATTTTGTCTTTACTCGAGCCTGAGCTTCTCATATATCACCAACGTTTGTCTTTGTTTCTTCCTGAGGTGCGACTTTCAACAATTTGGAGCTAAGCAAGACACGATGGTATTGGGGAGCGGCGCCTCATTCACTTTCGGCAGGCACAAATAAATAATATTCAAACTTTGCAATTCCACCAATGACCAATCACTAATGCTCACCCACGAGTCAACCCCTAAACAACTCGGACACACAGGGGATAGTAAATCCTTGTTGAACTGGCCACGTATCTATCACAACATGCAGCAATTCAGACTTAGAACAACACGTCCTTCCAAATTGTATCATTCCATGACTGAGGTTTTCGTCCAAATCATGCTAGAGCCAAGGTTTTCGTCCTGTTGAAGGTGTTCTTCAAGTTTGATATAGAGAAATAAAAAATCAAATCAATTTCCTGAATAATCTTCTTCTCCAGATCGATCCTTTTAATAATGTAGGAGTTACCAATCCCAACTTCAAAAAGCCAGCAATTCCCTTCAATAAAACTGAAGTTGCCAAATCTAATCTCCACAGAGGCAATCGATATCCTTTGAAGATAGAAAGTTTCTATTTTGAAAAATCAAACATCTTTCATTAACAAGATCACTCAAAGTTGACTTTAGTAAATATTTATTAATTACCAAGTTGAGACGATAAGTGGCCCCACCATTATTCAAAATGAATAATTAAATAAATTCAATAGACTATAGATTTTCAGCTTTTATTTAATTATCCCATATTCCCTTGCAATTTGCTATTTTCCTAATCTCAGGAATTAAAAGATTAGAAAAATTCCTTCATAAAATATCATCACGTGAAGAGGGACATTACACATTAGGAGTAAAAATGATCCAAATCTATATATTAAGCATAGGGAAAATGATATTGTGATTATTATTTTATATGTTGATGATTTAATTATCACTTCTAGTTCTAACAATTTGATTAGTGATGTTAAATCTCAACTCAATCAACAATTTCAAATGGCTGATTTAGGCCTATTACATTATTTTTTGGGTATGCAAATTTGGCAAACACCTAAAGGTATTTTTCTTTTTCAACATCTCTTAGATAGATTTAAATGAATGATGCCAAGTGTGTTTCTACTCCTTGTGAATTAGGAGCTAAATTAATGGTTGATATGGAAACTCCTTTTGTTGATCCTACTTTGCATAGGCAATTAGTTGGTAGTTTGAATTATTTAACTCTTACTAGACCTGATATTTCTTATAGTGTTGGTTTAGTTTCTAGATTTATGTTTGAACCATAACAAACTCATTTTAAAGTTGCAAAAAGAATTTTAAGATATGTTAAAGGCATTCTTAATCTTGGTCTCTTTTATGATGCAAATTGTGATTTTTCTTTAAAAGGTCATATTGATTCAGATTTAGGAGGTAATCCCAATGATGGGAGATCCACTTGTGGTTATTGTTTCTTTGTTGGATCAGGTGCAATCTCATGGAATAGTAAGAAACAAAAATCTACTTCTCTTTGTTCTACTGAAGCTGAATATAAAGGTTGTACAAATGCATCCAAAGAAGCATTATGGTTAAGAAGAGGAAACCCTAGTTTTCTACTTCAGCTTAGCCTACGGATTTGCAAGCTTCTTCAAACAAATTAGTTCCTCTATCTTGACCTTTCAAATTCTCATACTCTTCTTGTGCGTAATTCAGAAAGGCATCCAAACCATTTGCTGATTTTAAAACATTCTTCTCTTCAACATAAGAAATCACGTTCTCATTAGCCATTGCTGCAACTTCTCCTCCAAAGATCACTTCATTACTTGCATTGCAAACTGATTTTTGAACTTCATCAGGATCAAAGGGGAATTTATCCCACTCCGGTTCTTTATCATACCTTGGTGACATCGCGCCCAGATCCCAAATGTGAAAGGTTTGATTGTAATGATCAATAGGAAAGAGATCATCACGCTCCTCTTGAACTATTGACTCTTTGAATGAGTCACTCCTCAACCCACTTGAACTGAAATCTTCATCTATAACTTTCTCCACAGATGTAGTTTGATAATCAAACCCACTACCACCCAAGTCACTAGCATTATATCGGATTAAAGAATCATCAAAGCTGGTTGCTTTGAATATTTTGTCATTCTTTTCTTCAATGAAATTATCTTGAGTAGATGTGTTGCTGATTTTATCATTAGTGCCCACATACATACCAAAGAAGTCTTCTTGGACACTTGTCATTAATTCTTCATATGGAATTGGCTCAGCATAAAGTAGAGAATTATCCTTCACTAAATCTTCAACAAGAGGAGATAAAAACACATCGGAATCACCATCAACAACATCACTTTCGTAATGGTCATAAGCTGGTTCAAAGACACCATTAGTATTTGCTTCATCTTGCTCTTCTTCAACGTACTTATCCCACACAACTGTTCCACCAGCATCTTTTGAGAAGCCATTTGTCTCGAGATCTTCATTGGTTGAATCCTTATTAGGACTCAAGACTGCTGTAATGATCTTCTTACCATAACAATCTTCATTATTTCCCATCCCATGCAAGTCTAGGGATGTATTTTGGGACTCTAACTTAATCTCCTCATTTGCCAAGGTATCTTCATCAAGCCCACTTTCATTTTGAACCAAAATGTGCACCTTGCTTGTGTCTTCTTCAACACTAATTGACTGATTTTTCTCTTCAATTTGCTTACTTGTGGGCTGCAAACCACAAACAGATCCTTTTGCTTCTTCCTTCCTTGATTCTTCAACCATGGCAAGTTCTGCTTCTCTTTTAATTTTTTCTTGATGTAATTGACCACACCCACTTTTTCAGGATACCTAATCAACACACAATTCAAGTAGCAGTCAAAAGAAACATCATTCTTGAACTCATCTGACATACTCTGATATTCTGCACGGAATATGGAAGCATCATGTTCACATTCCCTCCTGAACTGTTCGACAAATCTGTTGATGTCCATTGTGGCAACACTAATTTTCGGTTCTTCCCAACAGGATGGCAGGAACTTCTGCTCTGATACCACTGAAATATGCTAACCAATTTTTTCGATGAATTAACACACATAACCAGCACTTAATCAACTCGGTTAGCGTTAGCTCCAAATAGAAAACTGAACTTGAAATGAACTCACACCAAGAATGCACACTCAATCCCAATGAGAGATAGGTGTTGTCATATGGCGGAGGAGCTAAATGAAAATACTTGAAAGAAAACTACTCAACGTCAAGAATGTGCACTCAAGATCCCACTGAGGGCGAGGTGCTAACATATGACGGAGTGTTGAATTGAAAACTAGAAACTGATAGGCGGATAACCAGCCATGAAAAGCATTTCCACACTACCACCAAACAGTGGGGGGAAAAGATTACAAATAAAACAATTCATCCGCTGCGGCGGGCATCCACAGAGCTGTGGGGATTCTCCACTATGAAAGTGGGTACAAGAGTGTTACAAATCAGATTATCCACACTGGCGGTAAACCATCCAGGGGTAATTTAATGACAAAACAATAAGTAATTGCAGAACTGGAAATGGTTGGATTAGTAATGCTTAATCTCAACCTTTACAAATTAAACTCTGCAGATTACAAATTACAATGATAGCAAGTGAACCTTAGAAAAAGAAGTATGAATTCTTACAATCATATAACACTCCAAAACTGAAGTATAAGACCAAAAACTGAGAATTATAACAGTCTGATATAAAAATCAGAATTCTGGAAATTCAAACCAGCTACAGAGAAAATCAATGAAATGTTCATAACTCACTTAATTCACCTCCGAATTGAATGCCGTCTTTTGCTGTGTCTTCTTAGAAGGTAGGCGAACATTTTTTGATCATCAAACAGCAACCAAACAGCAGCTTTATTTCTGGCACAAATCCCAATGCTTCCTTGAATGGTACGGCCTTGAGCAAGGGCGATTTTGACAAGTAAAAATCATAAACTCAAAACTAAAATCTGAAACTCTCCAAAGATGGTCGCCTTGGGTGTAGGAATGGATTGGAAAAGTACCCACAAGCAAATTAAATTCACTCCAAAAGCTGTATGCAAAAACCACTTTCAGCTGTGACTGTATCAGCAACTTCAAAACTGGAAATTTCATCAAAATCTTCAACTATTGAGCTCAATCTGCTAGTCTGATTTGAGAAGCAGCAAATGACCAACTAGGTGTTGTATTTCAAACACGAAATTGGATTGGAACTAGGAAGTAAGCATCCCTCGAAGTATTAAACAAGTTGTCATTTCGACAGATAATAGCATAAAAATATTCGATAATCAGCTCTTCAAACAGCAGCAATATATAAGCTTTTGTTGGCAAATGAAGCAACAAGAACTCTTCAAATTCCAAGAAGTTGAATCACTTCAACTTCAAAGGGACGCCACCTTTTTGCCTTTTACTTTTTGAAATAATAAAATATCATTCAACCCCTTTAGGCATCCATTTCATATTGCAACAATAAAGCATTTATTAAATAATTAAATGCTCACTTGACCCCTTTATGTCCCCTTCTTTAAAACAACTTGAAGTCATCAAGCCTAGGCGTGGGGTACAACTTCAAGACATGAAAAATTGACTAAGTCTGAAACTCAGTCCAAGGAGATAACCAAAAACAATGCCCAAGCTGCAACTGATGAATTGTTAAAAATAGCAAAATGACAAATGCCAAACTGAACCAAGTTGATGATGATGCTTCTGCCAAAAATGAACTTACTAAAAATAGCAAATGCCAAAAATAGTAAGTTAACTTCAAAACCACAAGAAAGCCAAACTGAACACTGAACTGCAAAGGATTGAATTGCTACTAGATAGATACTGCCAAAAGATAGACTTGCTAAAAATAGCAAACTGCTATAAATAGTAAGTCTGCACAACAACCTCTGAATGCCAATTGAACAGAATCTGAAAGAGGAAACCCTAGTTTTCGACTTCAGCTTAGCCTACGGATTTCCGGAAATAGGCTAAATCCAAAAGAAGAGTATATGGCCAAAATGGGGACATTACAATTGTCTACTAGGAGCATAAAAGATCAAATGGGCTCAATTGAGTCACAAATTGCTCAGGTTTCAAGTGCATATGATCCAGTAAATGATGGGGATGAAGCTACCAGAGTGATTATTGAAAATCTACACAATCAATTCTTCTTACTACAAGAACAAAAAGAGATCATAATGCAGTATAGTCAGCTCCAAGATATGGTAAGTGCAAGGCTTACATCTTTGAATGAAGTTGTGGCAAATGCAGAGAAGGTTATGCAAAAGACAACTGTGCCTAGTTCTCTGGAAGAAGGAGAAGGCCTCCATGTTCAGTTTGAAAACTAGTGCTACATGCTTGCCTTTGCTAAGAAGGATTGGGAGGTTGCCAAGAAGGATTGGGAGGCACACCTTGCAAAATTGAAGGTATCATATCAGGGTATATTACCCTCATCTTGTTAAGGTGTACAATTTTGAATTGTATAGTCAATTTTTGCATGTGGGGTTAGTAGATAGTGTTGCGGTATAATTTTTGTCATTTTTGGTGATGGACAACATAGATAGGGGGAGTTGCTTTCATGTAAATATATCATTCATAGTTGGAAAACTCGGCTCGGCAAAAAACTCGCCAAGCCCAAAATTGGCGAGTCAACAAAAACTCGGAGAAAACTCGGCAAAAAACTCGAGAACTTAAAAAATTGTTTAAATTTCATTAGAAACACATTTTTTGCAAAATTCAATGACAAGATGAATCCAATGAGTCCATAAATGAGTACAAAAGTGTTTTCTATTAATTTTGATTGACTTTAATGCAAATTGATTACAAAATTGCATTCTCATGTGGAATCCCGATGGCTAAAAGCCTGAAAGTCTGATACAAATTTGAAATTACAATAGATAGCTCAAAATGAAAACAGTAAAACTAGAAGTAAATACTAAATACAACATTTTAGACTTTCCTCTTCCCTAGTCTAGCAGTAGCTAGGGAAGAGGTGGATGCCCTAGTCCTGCCGCGTGTATGCGGTGGCGATGCTTTTGTTGTTGGCTCCTCGGTTGGCATGGAAGGTTGTGGCTGAGGCTCGACCACTATCCTGGAAGTATCTAGCTCTGGCAATGACTCATCCACATCCTCATGAATGTCCTCCAATCCTACATCTCCTGTTGCACCCACATCCTACATTGCCTGTCTCTCGAAGTCAAGGATCTCGTCTGCGGTTAACAATGGAAGCTGCTCATCCCGCCCTATCCAATCACTGTAAGGATCTATCTCATCTAGATCAATAGGATCTAGTGATTTTTCTTCTACTCTCTTTGTGTGCAACCGAAGGTTGTATTGCACAAAGACAAGGTCATTGAGGCGCTTTTGTGCTTACTTGTTCCTCTTCTTCGTGTGAATGGCCTCAAACAAGCTCCAATTGCACTCACAATTGGATGCGCTACAAGGCTGACATAGTATGCAGAGGGAAATTCTTTGTAGATGTGGAGCATTTCCACCCCAAGTTTTCCACCAAACCTTCGCAAAATAAATAAATATTGAAGTGTTAGAAAACAAAGTCAAAGACTCAAAACACATTTTATCAAATTATAAGATGCATGTGAAATAAACTTAAAGACTCCCAATTTTATACCTGGTGGCTGAGAGGTTCTTCCTCTAATAGCTAGCTCTAAAGAAAAGAGATTACCCCTTCCTTCCCTGTAAAGATCCAACTCGCTGACAATGAGGTCTCCAACCTCGACCCTGGATTCCATCCTTTGAATGCATGCCATGAGCCCCTCCATAACCTCTCCATTAGGATTGGAGAAGTCTAAGAAGAGATAATTAGGGTTGAGGAAGTACCTTGCTACATGGATGGGTTGGTGGAGTTGATTGTTCCACCTCCTATCAACAATCTCCCATATGGGATCAAATTTGAGGCTATCCCCCATGTAATAACTTTTGATAGCCTCTTTGGCCCTATCCATGGCCTCATAAATATATCCCATTGGGTTTTGATCCCCATCTACCAAGCAGAGGACTCTAACCAAGGGCTCCAACACCTAGATTAAAAATACAAAAAGATCAAAGTTAGAAATTTATAATGAAAGACTTAAAGTTAAATTAAAAATATATATATTATATTCAACTTGAGTTTAAAAATTAAAATCAAAGTTTTGAAGTTACCTTCACGATCTCTATAGCTCTTTGTGCAAACAAGGTGTCAAAGACTATTGCTGAAACTCTCTCTCCTTCGGGCTTCTTTGAATATGTGGAGTCATTCCATGCTTGACTCACGAACATTTGTTTTAAAGAGGCCAAAGAACCCAAAATGCTTTGCAACATTAGGAAAACCATTGCAAACCTTGTGGCACCCGATCTCACCAACTCTTTCCCTTGCGTATGCTCTCTCATCAAATTAAGAACCCAAGGGTGATTGTAGATAAATTTTGTGATGCTCCTTGCATCATCTACAATCAATGCCACCCAAACAAGTTTTCCTATGTCCTCCAAAAGAAGGTCAAGGCAATGTATCGCACACAAGGTGACCAAAAGAGTGTAGGATGTCTACTCTCAAGCATTCTCCCAGCTGCCACATATGTTGCTGCATTATCTGTGATGATTTGCACCACATTATCAATCCCCACCTCCATGACAACTTCCTCCAACAATGTACACAATGTTTCTACAATTTTTATCTTGTTGGAGGCATCCATCGATTTCAAAAACACTTCACCTTTTGAAGCAACCAAACAATTAAGGATGGTGCGATTTTTCCCATCCATCCACCCATCGGAAAGAATGGTGCAGCCATATTTCTTCCATTCTTTCTTTTGTTCTTCCACTACTTGCATTGCCCTTTCGATTGCATTTGTGAGCAACTTGCAAGTACAAAGTAAAATAATTAAAAAAGTACAAAATTGCAATTTAAAAAAAAAAAATAGCTTGAATTCAACATAAATTAATTTAAATTAAAGAACATAAACTTAGCATAAAATTTAAGTTGACTAACCTCCCACTCAATTCTTTGCAAGAAGGTGGCTTGTAGCATTTTCTTGCAACTATCAATGCGGTAACCAAATTGTGCCAATAGGGACTACTCGCCACATTGAATGGAATGTTACTAAAATACCAAAAGTCTGCACATGCCATGTCGGCATGTTGATGCACCTCCTTATTCCACCCTGTAGCCTCCAATGACATCTGTGCTCCTGGTGTGTTTCGCGGCACAAAAAAACTTTGTGGTGTGCGTGAAGATGTAGGCAGCGGTGGTGGCACTCTACTCAAAGTAGAGGAAGGGGGGCCCTAGAGGACGGTGTGCCATGAGTGCGCAGCCGTGGACCACGAAGAGAGCCCACAATGCCAATATCTCCCTCCTCATCTGACTCTATCTCCACTTGCTCGGGCTCTTGACCATGTCCACCAGCTATGGTTGCTGCTATGGTTGCTTTTGTCCTCTCCCTTTGCAATTTTTTTCCTCAACAACTGCAAGTAGGGCATGCATCTCTCTTCTAATCTCTTATTTTGCCCTTTTCACAAGGCTTGGCATCACATTGAGGAATGCTTGCAAGATGGTATTTGAGGCGATTTATGCCTCCATGATATGCATTCTTACATTCAATGCAAACAATGCCTCCATGATATGCATTCTTACATTCAGTGCAAACAACCGATCCAGGTATCGGCCCTCTCATAGCATACTTCCATGCAGGGTCTCTAGCTCCTGGAGGACGAATGTCTGGAACCCATGATAGTGTGGGCACCAATGGGGTAGAGCCTAAGGCTGAACTTGAAGCAGAGCCAGAAGCCATTATAGTGCATATTCAACCTACACATACAAAAAAAATGTACAACATATTAGATTTTTAATGCAAAAAAAATTTAAAAACAACTTAAATCATTAAAAAATCTCTCTAAATTTGATTTAAATTGATACAAATGTGTTTAAATGAATTATAAATTAACTAATCTAAACATTCTACACAAAAAATGAACCTAGGTCTGAAAAATTCAAAAAACAGTGACAATAATGAAAAAAATCAGAAAAAATCAACAAAAAATAGTGATGAATCTTGTTTCTTGGATTCTAAATGCAAAAAACTTACTTCTTTGTGCTCTATGAAGTTTTTTTTCAATTTGAATTGAATATTTTGCAACAAGAATGAAAAAAAATGATTAATCAAAAAGAAAAAAGAACAACCAAAACTCTACCTGTGATTCGAATTTGCCTTGAAAATCTACACAAAAATGCATTTGAATCCGCTCTTCTCGATGGCAGATCATTGCAAATGGTGTCTTCTTGCTTGGGGAGGGGAGGGGGGCGGTTTGCTCTCCACACAAAGTTTCAAAGCTTTTTGAAATGAAATGAAGTTGAGAAAAGACGTTGTTTATGTTCTTGACGCTAACGAGTTTTTGGCGCGGACTTGTGAGTTTTCAGCGAGTAAACACCAAAAAGACTCGTTTGAAAATGAAAACTTGCGAGTCTTCCAACTATGATATCAGTAAAGGGGAGTGAAGAAGAGAAGTATCTTTTTGGTGCCCTTTGCCCTTGATGTCAAAGGGGGAGTATTTTGGAGAAGTGTGTTGCCATCAATGACAAAGGGGGAGATTGTTGGCAACATGAGTATGATGGTATATGGTATTGTCATTCATGGCAACCCATTGTAGACGTGATGGTTCATCAGTATGAATATAGTCCAGAGCAGTTCAAGTGTTTTTGGGAAATTGGCTAAGTGTTTGACTGAAATAGGATGTATCGGAGCATCAGTTTTGTGGTCTGCATTGCTCCGCACTGCAATATCTTGTCATGCGGTTCTGAGGTAATAATGGTATGTATTGAAGTTGTGTATATCCAAAGTTTCAAGGTTCTAAGTCTTTCACAGCTAAAGATATTGATGACAAAGTATCGAGCTAAGCAGAGATATAGTTACAGGTGTAGAGTTTATATTGGAATGCTCTGCATTCCACCACGGATGATCATTATGCTTTGCGGATCTCAGGAAGTGCTTGAAGATGTTAGATTAGTGTCCACTTTGAGTTTCAGGTGGTTTGGCGGTCCATGTGTCAAGTTGTGAATGAACAGTTGGTTCATTCAATTGTTGCTTCACCATTTTTGTTGTGCGGTGTCGGCCTAACGGTTTTAGGGTCGTGTGATATTAAGTTAAGTATGAAGCGGATTCATAGGAGCGATTATAGGTCATGCCGACCTATTTTGGTGAAGAACACATTTTGGTTTCTTCCGCAAGGTATGTATGATGGAGTTTTGAGCCAACAGGTTATGGTGTCACACGTTTCATCTAATTAGGCCAACCTAATTGATGATATGATTGTTTGCATATATAGAAGGTCAATTCATTGATGAGGTAGATGAGGTAGATGTGGATGAGTGAGAGTGTGAAGTGTGAAAGGTGTTAGTGGTGAAGTATGAAGTGTGCAAAGTTAGTTTACTAAGCCTAGCTGGAACTGTTTCTTCAGCACATTGCAGATGCATTGTTAGCAATTCAAATTTTGGCAGAGAGCCACTCTTTTCTATATCTTTTGTAATTTTGGAAGTGATCTTCCTTGGGTAGTGAGCCCTTCTATTTTATGGACAGTGAATCCTCTGTAAATTTTATGATCAGATTTAATGCACAGAAAATTAATTCAAAATCAGACACAATAACACAGCAGATACCCTAGGAAAACCCTCCTCTTGAGGGAGAAAAACCCAGCAACAATATATCACTTATATATTGAATAATCTCAAAGATGATCTCCTTACAAGAGGCCAAGATTCAGGCCCAAATACAAGCACCAATAGTTGATGCAACACAGCAATACAAGAGAGCAATTCGCTCATGAAGAACTCGCACAAGATCTACAATGAATATAATTGAACTTAACTTCAAAGCTTGATCATGAACAAAGAGAATGCCATCTATTATACATACAAGGAGGAGAGGGCGCGTCTTTTGCCAAGTATATAGTCAGCCACCATCAAGAAGACGACTTATAGAAAATCGCGCCTCTTGTAACAAGGTCGGCCTTGTTAGTAAATACGTGCCTCTTCATTAATAATTATTTCTTTAACAAATAGAAGTGACTCTATAAGAAATCGCACCTCTTGAGACTTCATAAATTAAATAGCATGAGGCTATCATTTAATTTATTATCAATAAGAAGATCGCTGGAAGATTATTCCAGACGTTGCATGTAACATCAACACTCCCTCTCAGCTAGGGAGTAAACTTCTAGCTACACAAGACATATCACCTCAACGTGATGTCTATCACTATGGCTACAACCATAAGTGAAAAGAAGAATATCACCTCATCGTGATATTAGATATCGCCTCAACACGATATCAACCATAATGGCTACAACCATACTATGGTGTGTACAAGTGTTCATCACTTGCATGATGTTGTCACCTCAACATGACTTTCACCATAGCTCTCCCAGAGGGTGAAACACAAGTACAAATATGTCATGGAGTCTCACACATGACATCCACCATGACTCAGCTCAGAGGGTGGAAACAAGGACTTTCACCTCAAATCTCAAAGAGAAATGCATTAACAAGGGCTTGCACCTCAAATTGCTCCGTCTCAGAGAAAAATGCATTAACAAGGGATTTCACCTCAAACTTCTCTCACAGAGAAGAACTCATTAAATAGGCTCACTGATACTGAGACTCTTTCTCAGTCAAGGCTGGATTCTCCACCATACCAAGCTTATCTCAAAAGTACACAAAATTTATCCTGGAGAGAGGCTTGGTGAGAATATCTGTCGTTTGCTCATCAGTGTTGATGTACCTCAACTGTACAGCCTTCCGCAATACCATATCTCTAATATAGTGGTACTTGATCTCAGCGTGCTTGGTTCTGTCATGGAACACAGGATTGACAGAAAGCTTCACACAACTCTGATTATCACAATGAATGATAGTAGGCTCCATTGATTGTCCAAACAATCCTGCAAGGAGCTTACGAAGCCACACTGCTTCACGAGCTGCCATACAAGCTGCAATATATTCTACCTCTATTGTACTCAATGCTACATGTTGTGGAATTTTTCACACATCGCCCCATTGCAAATGGGGACCCCCTAATTTTTGCTTCGTTTTGAATTTTTGGCTTTGCTTTTTGGGTCGTTTTGTCATTGTCTCTCTTTTCTACTGTCTGTCTTTCCGGGGACGTGCCCGTCTTTGAGCTTGAACTGAAATTTTGGCTAAGTTTGAGAATTAGGGTTTTGAACTCTCTAGCCGATTTAAAATCAAATGAAGTAATCAAGTTGAAATCTAACCTTGGCATTGCTGTCAGTATACTTCCAGCAGGTTCCCAACTCAATTTCAGTGAAATCTGGCAACTTACTATTTTTAGTAAGCATGTAATTCAGGGTGTTTTCTCAGCATTTTTGAAGTTTTAATAGTCACACTGCATTCAGAACACGTCAAGCTACTCGTGTGCAAAATTTGAGCTAAAACGGACAACTTACTATTTTTAGCAGTTCAGCTTCCAGAGCAGATTTCAGGGTCTATATGCAGAGTTTTTCAGTGCATGTCTGGAGATTCCTTCTGGGTTTTCAGAGACCTTCGCGATGGTGTGACATGCAAAATGAGATGACAACTTTCAAAGTCCAGCCTTCAGAGGCTATTTTTAGGGTTTGCATGTTAGGGTTCGCTTTGCATGTCTGCATATTCTTTATGGGTTTTTCGAGAGCTACGCAGTGATGTGACATGCAAAGCGAGATGGTCACTCCTTTAGGAACTTGCTATTTTTAGCAGGTGCATCCCGGCAGCCGCCTCCCAGCACTTCAAAATCATGAACTGATCTGCAACAGAAACGAAGACAAACAGAGGTCATTTGATATGCATGCAAGATGAATTAGGGTTTCCAGCTTCGAGACCCAAAAAGAGGCGTAAAAAGTCAGAATTTTTGAAAACCGATGTATACCACCGCGATCAGCATCTCTCAAGCTATCTGTTGATAAAATTTGAAGGCAAACGGAGCACTTACTATTTATAGTAAGTCATTTCAGAAACAGGCTAAAAATAGAGAGTCAGTAGTAGGCGACGACGTCAACAGACAGGTCACGTGGTGAGGAGCGCGTCATTCAAATTTCAAGTCAAACGGAGTTGTGGAAATCATGAAACTAAGCAGTTACTATAAATAGCAAACCACCTCCAGAAACATGCCAGAAATAGCAAGTCATTACGAGGTCTCAGCATGAACAAGTCAAGCAGGTGATGAGGACCCTATGGCGCGAATTTCAGATCAAACGGAGTTGCAGAGGATGGAAAATCGGACACTTACTATTTTTAGCAGGTTGGTACAGAGGAATTAGGGTTTCCTAAATTCAAGGGCAGGACAAGACAATCATGCAAAAGCAGCATCCAGCCACGACCACCACACTTCAGGCATTTAGCACGTGAGATTTGAAGACATTCTGAGTAGTTACTATTTTTAGTAAGTTGCTAAAATAGCAGGTACAGACAGATATCAGGCATCAACAGCACAAATGCATCCCAAGATTCAAAACAAAGCAAAATCCAGCCTTTTTGGAGCTTGAAATTAGCTTGAAGTGCAAAAATGACAAACTTTCTAAAAATAGCAAATTAGGGTTAGCATGATCAAGTTACCCTAAATCAGGCAAAGAACATAAAATTCACTGAAATTGATAAATTTTCAAGTCCAGCATCCAAATTCGCTTTAAAAGGCTGAAGACAGATGAAAATTCTACCAAGGCAAAAATGAAGACTCACAGGTCAAAGTGTTACAAATCTGAAAGCTCACCCCTCCAGATGTGCCTAGACTTGGAGGAAGCATTGAAAATATTGTAAGGCGTAGAAATTGAAAGCTCAGCTTGCCAAATGCGCCCACCAAGTTGAGAGGATGATTAAAAGTTTCTAACTCTTGCAAACTTGAAGCCCACGCATGAAAATGCGCCCTTGAAGCTCGAGGAGACTGGAAATATTCTAAGGCATGCAAATTTGAAGCTCCAAGGTCAAAATGCGCCTTAAGAAGGACACTTAAAAATTTTTCTAAGTGTTGAAAATTGAAAGCTGGACCCCCTAAATGCGCCTTCACTTAGAGATGGAGGAGAAAGTTGGTTAAGTGTTCAAAACTTGAAATATGCTCTCTTGTTTGCGCCTTGAGGAAAGACATGGAAATTGTGCTAAGTATTTGAAGATGGAAGTAGCCTACATCATATGCGCCTGAGCTTGTGAAGGTGTAGGGAAAAGTTTCTAAGGATGGAAATTGGAAGTAGCCTACATCATTTGCGCCTTGAAGAGAAGATGAGATTAAAAATTTTCTAAGTGTTGACAAAAATGGAAGTAAAACATGGTAAATGCGCCCAAGAACTTAAATGAGGAGAGAGGACTTCAAAATTTGACTAAGTCATCAAATTGAAAGCACAGAGGGTAAAATGCGCCCAGCTAAGAGAGGAGGTTTTCAAAAATATTCTAAGGCAAAAGGATCATCCTGCTCCTATGGCAATATGCGCCCATAGTCAACAAGGTCAAAGCTGGGCGTTGAAAAGTTTATTCCACCTCCCATGCTTGAAGGCGCCCAAGTTAGCTGAATGAGGGGAATTTCAACTAAGTCATTAAAAGTGGAAGTACTACTTGTGATATGCGCCATGTAAAGGGTGAGTGTGGAATGAAAAGTAGTAAACAAGGTGAAATTTCTAAGTGTTGAATATCCTTCACCATGTGTGAAATGCGCTCAAGGTTGGATGTGTGTGAAGGGTGAAATTAGCTAAAGTGTGGCTGGTAATTTCTTCCAAGTGTGAGGTGCGCCTAAGGGTGGAGATAATATGCTAGGCGTTGGAATTTTAAAATGAAAGATATCTCTCATAGAATATAAAATGCGCCCAAGGCATTCAAGGAGAAATTTTTTCTAAGTGAGTCAAAACAATAAAATTTTCTCATCACAAGAAGATGATTTGAAGATCAAATAAAAATTTCCTAAGGCAATCTAAATATTTTTTCTAAGTATTATCAAATTTCCACCTCCCAAGAGGAAAATCACGCCTGGACTTGAAAGTACGAAATTTGGATGAAACTGCCAGAGATGAAGTCAGATGATGCCAACTGCACAGGGTCAATAAAAAATTTTCAAAGTTGAGCAAGGAAATACGCTCAAGGGTGAATAAATGAAATAAATTTAATGAGAAATTATTTTTCTAAGGTTCAAAATTCAAGAAAATTAAATGAACCCGTTCGTTGTATACCCATGAATTCGACACATTCTGAAGAAAATTTTCTTCTGGGTATTGAAGATTGTCAACGAGGAGCGGATTTTAGTGTCTTCTGCAGTTCGCCGAAGCCTTCAGAATGGAGATTTTTTGATGGGCACTTGAATAATGAATTTCCTAAGTAAAAGTTTAAAAAAATTTCTAAGGCAAGAAAGGAAGATGTTGAAATATATGCCTTGGCGGATGAATTTGAAAATGATCGCCTAGATGATTTTTGATAGAGTTCCTGATGAAAGCTTTTCTTTCTCGAGCCTGAGTTGGATGAAATATCAGAGTGAAGTGCGCCGAACAGAATGCAAGATAGGTTGGAAATTTGGCTAAGGCATGAAGAATTTGAGGATGAAGTCGGAGATCACGCAGACCCTTGGAAGTTAAAGGTAAGTAAGGTGAGTTTATATTGTAAAGTGTTTCGATGTCCTTCTCTTTGCTTGTTTTGCAGGAGGAATGACTTGAAGAGGTGGAAAGGATACTCCAAGACAGCATTACAACCTCGAAGGAAGAAAGTATGTGCCCAGCTCAAGTGACAAAGAAGAAATATTTTCAAAGCTCAAGATGGAAAAGAATGGAAGCTCGAGCAAGGTTGAAGAACAACGTCAAGAAGAAGATCAAGAACAGTGTGAACGCGTTTCAAGGCTGGAATCTTCTAGAAGGATGGTGGCCATTAATGGCTCATTTATTACCCCACTCCTCTTGGTGGCGGTTTTTAGGGCGAATCTTGTTTAGGGCTGAGGTGGCACAATCTGGGCCATCCAGCCGATTGTAATCTGAGCCGTCCGTTGGACTTGGCTAGCTATAAAAGGGGGAGTCCCCCTTCATTTGTACATTCATGAGACAGTAGAATTAGAGAGTAGAAGTTAGAGTAGAGGGACAAATTAGAAGTAGCTTAGTATAGATTGATAGAGTAGTTGAAGAAGAAGGAAATTTTTTCCTTAAAACTTTGTAAGAAATTGTTGTGAACACTCTCCCAATAAAAGGAATTTTCATTGATGATGAATTTCGTCTTTTGTTGTGAGTAGCTAGCAAGGTTTCTTCGTCCTTCTGATTCGAGTAGTGACTTAAAGTAGAATAAGTTTCATTTCATGCAAGCAGTAGCTAGTAATTGTGGAATGTGGTCTTCAATTTGAGCAAACTTCGTCTATCCATACCACTAGCATGTTCACTGATGGTGAATGCGCCTTGTGTGGTCAACTGGAATATCATGTACTTAACTTCGATCATGATTTGTATGTTTATATGCGTCGTTGTGATGGTATTTTCATGCTAAGTTGTGATCTGAACACCTTGAGCTACTCCTTTGAAGATTGCACCGGTTCTGTGGAGGTTGTCCGAAGCGAGGCAAAGCAGAGCCTGGTTGAAGCTCGTGAGAATTTGTCGCCATGTCCCACGCCTTAGAATAGATCTAGACCCTCTAAACCTTACATCATTTCAATTCAGTACTTTCAAGTTAGTTCAGGAAACAAGAACTTCATAGACAAATCTTTCGAGCATTTGAATTCCTTTCTCCGCTGCCGAACAATTTCGTAAGTCCCCTTGAAATACTAGCAAATCACATCTAGCCAACTGAGACTATTCGCATTGAAGGAACCTTGGAGTTGAACGCACAAACTCTCTCGCAATCTTAGCGTGCTGGATACTTTGATCAAGAGAGGATAGGGTAGCCGTTGGCGACTTTATTTTGCGTTAGTGCGGTCACGAAAAACACATCAACACTACAAATGATTGCTTGCTGCTACACCAAGATATCATAGCAGAACCCAAACTGAAGCAACAACCAGAGGTGCTCTTCCGATCTGTGACACACCCTGCCCAATCAGAATCAGTGTAACCATGTAACTCCAAGTCTGCATCTGAAGAATACCTCAACCCATATCCAACTGTGCCACGCAAGTATCTCAGGATATGTTTAGCTGCAACAAGATGTATTTGTCTCAATTCACACATGAACTGGCTAAGTGCACTCATTGCATAACAAATATCAGGTCTAGTGTTAACTAGATACATCAAGGATCCAATCAGTTGTCTATACAATGTAGGATCCACTAAGTCTGAACTAGCTGCAGTCTCCTTCAATTTATGTATGTTAGTCTCCATGGGTGTAGACATGGATTTGCAATCCATCATACCAAATCTCTTAAGTATATCAATGGTGTACTTCCCTTGACTTAGAATCATCTCATTTGGTTTCTGCCAGACTTCTAAGCAGGAAAGGTATGCATATAGCAAAGGTCCTTCATCTCAGAATTAGGAAGTCAACTCCTTCTTACACTCAAATCCAAGTGATCTTCTCGATGAGAGGATCAAATCGCCAACATATAAAACCAAAGATGCAATGCCACCATTGATTACCTTCAAATAGAGATTTGAATCGACATCGTTTCAAGAAGCCCAAACTTGATAGGTATCGATCAATTCTTTCGTACCATGCATGAGGAGCCTGCTTAAGACCATACAAGGCCTTCTTCAGCTTGCAAACATGAAACTCCTTCCCATGAACCTCAAATCCATTAGGTTGCTCGATATAAACTTCTTCCTCAATCACTCCAT
>VDFB02353629.1:0-27638 GCA_007258455.2 Sequoia sempervirens
CATATATATATACATGTATGTATGTATGTGTATATATATATATATATATAGGTATATATGTATGTATAATATATATATAGGTATATATGTATGTAAACACATACATGTATATGTATGTATGTGAGTGTGTGTATACATGTGTGTAATTTTTTAGGATGTTTTTCTTAAACCCATAGAGAACAACATATCTAAATATATCAGATATGACCAGCTATAGGCCAATCATACCACGGAAGCTATTTACGATTTTACATTCTCAAGTGTTGCATCTGTGACAGGTTGTCAATGGTACCAGAAAGGTTATTTAAGCTTATACTGTTCCATGTATACATTCATGTATATATAATGTATGTATGACATATATACATGTATATATATGTATGTGTATCTATATATGCATGCATGCATATGTATATGCATGCATGCATATGTATATGCATATGCATAACCTTCCTATGACTTGGCAACCTGTCACAGCTACAGAACTTACATATGAACGTTTAAAATCTTAAATTCTTAAATAAATTCCCTAATAGCATTGGCCTATATTTGGTTTATACCAGATATATTTGGATATGGCACCACACTATTTGGTGTTGTATCCAAATTGTATATATGTGTGTACGTACAAACATGTATAGGTATATATGTATGTATGTGAGTGTGTGTATAGACAAGTGTACAGTTTTTATTTTGAATTTGCATGTTTTGAATGTTTTTCTTAAGCCCTAAGCCAAATACAAAACAACATATCCAAATGTATCGTATACACAGCCCAAATATAGGCCAATCGTACTGGGGAGGCTATTTAAGATTTTACACACTCATATTCAAGTGCTACAGCTGTGATAGGTTGTTAATGGTACTAGGAAGGTTATTTAAGCTTATACACCCTTCCATGTGCAAGTGATGCAGCTGTGACAATTGTGAATGGTATTTAAATGTCTACATCTCAAGTTCAAGTGCCACATCTGTGACAGATTGTCAATGGTATAAGGAGGTTAAGCCGTCACACCATTCCAAGTCTTAAGTGTTACAGATGTGACAAGTTGCCAGTGGTATTAGTGAGGTTATTCCCTTCCAATTCCAAAGTGCTGCAGCTGTGACAGGTTGCCAATGGTACTAAGAAAATTCCATACTAAGTCATATATACATAAGGCGTAATGTATATATTGTGTACCTTTTTTTGGGAGTGGCGGGTGGGGGGAGTGGGGGGAAAGTTTTCAATGTTTTCCATAAACCCTAAACCGGATATGGCACCACATAGGTTACTTCAAATTTTACACTCACATTCAAGTGATGCAGCTGTGACAGATTGTCAATTGTATCCAGGAAGGTAATTCAGCTTATACACTCTTCCATGTTCAAGTGCTGCAGCTGTGACAATTGCCAATGGTATTAAGAAATTTATTTAATTTTCTACACCAGCCCAAGTTCAAGTGCTACAACTGTGACAGATTGCCAATGGTATCAGGGAGGTTATTTAAACTGTCAAACCATTCCAAGTCCAAGGGCCACAGCTGTGGCTGTAGCTGTAATAGGTTGCCAGTGCGCTATGATGCAGCTGTGACAGATTGTCAATTGTATCCAGGAAGGTAATTCAGCTTATACACTCTTCCATGTTCAAGTGCTGCAGCTGTGACAATTGCCAATGGTATTAAGAAATTTATTTAAGTTTCTACACCAGCCCAAGTTCAAGTGCTACAGCTGTGACAGATTGCCAATGGTATCAGGGAGGTTATTTAAACTGTCAAACCATTCCAAGTCCAAGGGCACAGCTGTGGCTGTAGCTGTAATAGGTTGCCAGTGCTATCAAGGAGGTTATTTTAGTTGCAACACCTCTCCAAGTGCAAGTGCTGCAGCTGTAACATGTTGCCAATGGTATTAGGGAGGTTATTTAAGTTTCTAAACCATCTCAAGTTCCAGTACTGCAGCTGTCACAGGTTGCCGATGGTATTAGGGAGGTTATTGAAGTTTCTAAACCATCTCAAGTTCCAGTACTGCAGCTGTCACAGGTTGCCAATGGTATCGGGAAGGTTATTTAAGTTTCTAACAAAATCTCAAGTCCAAGTGACATTCAATGTCCCCAAATTTTCAACACCTTTTTTTTCTCATTTGTCACATCGATGACCACAAGTATTAGGGAGGTTATTTAAGTTTCTAAACCATCTCGAGTTCCAGCACCTAGCTACGCCAGGCTGTCAATGGTATCAGGAAGGCTATTTAGTCTCCTCGCCAGCTTCAGATGTTATATGGATAAATTCATTTTATTTCTGTGTTTCTCTGAGTTTCAGGGACGGGAATGTGGGGATACGGGGATGGATTTCCAGGGACAGCAAAAAAATTCCAAAATTTTGGGGACAGAAGGGGGGCTGGTGGGAACTGGGGGGTATCCGAAAGTAAAGTAGCTTATAACTTATAATACCATATTTCTACTCCAGGAATTCATTACACTTGGCCCTTGGGTATACCTAAAACTCAGACTCAAAAGAAAATGGATTCCAGGAGTTAGGCTAACCCTGTCTCCAAGATCCAATAGGTACACAATTAATAAGATACATTTACATTCACCTACAGTTTGCATTTTTTCTCACCTTCCTAAGCCCTGAGCAATGTTGAGAATGTATTGGTCTCTAGAAGTTATTATAACTCTGCTGACAGTGGACAGACAATCCCCAGCCAAAGCATCCAATTGTACAACAGCATCTACATCATCCAAAATAAGCAGCACATGTTTTCCTTCCAAACGATCTCTGAACAAGGATATTCCCTGATTACACTCTGCACTTCTTCGTTATATATAGTTAGGTCTTTAAGGATTTGTTTTTACAAAGTTATAAGACCTGTAGCATCTGCAGCAGTGGTGCAAACATTAAATGCAAAGGAAGCAGTGTCAAAATCACCATAAACTTGATTTACAGTCTTGACAATTGTGATCTTGCCAACGCCACCTGTTGGTGCTCAAAGTTGTTGGTTCCCAAATCCCTAACACTGGAGCATGTCCTGAGCGTCAATGGTGTCAAACCCAGGGCACAGATCACGAACTTATGATCAGGCTGGGCAACTATGAACCAATTTACTAAGGTGTGTAAGACTTTCAATTTTAGGCTCTGCTATGCCAAGGGGGGCTTCCCTAAGGTGTTGTGCTAGATACAGCACCAGGAAATAGAGATATAACTTGACACAAACCATAGCCAATGCATAGTTTACTCCTATTTATTTGTTATTAAAAACTGTAAGCTAGTTTGCCAATGCAATATTCTGCACCTAGACAAACAACCATGTAAAGTTTCTTAAGGATGTGATTCTAATAACCCCTAATTTTCTTATGCTGGTCTAGACATGGAAGTAAATGAAATTGAATCAACACAATATTGAAATGAAGCTTAGGTTTAGTTGTTTAGTGTGTTGGTGTGATGGAAGGTTGAGCATGAAGCAGAAGGGTGCATATATCCAATTGGGCAACAGAGTTATAAGTTTCATACACCAAAAGATGCAATGACTAAAATCCACCTTGTGATACCTTAACAAACATATGTAAAAGAAACCCTTGCTTCCCCGTTTTCTGAATCTGACCATTTTTTATAGTTTTGTTTGTATTTTGATTTTTTTGATGTTTTTGCATGAATAATAAAGAATGTGATTTGGAAAGAAATTGATATAAAATTGCAAATAAATTCAATGAGCTCAGATCTAATACAAATAGGCTCAGGAATCGATAACTATTGATTTCATTATTTTTGCCATAGCAGTTACAATAAGAATCTCTGAAAATACAGGCAAGATCTGACTAATATTATTTAAAAGAACCTGATTTGCAGCTAGCTGAAGATGATTGAAAACTGGTACGGCTGCAATAAATATCCACTTTTCCCTCCGTCAAATGCCAGAAGATTGATCCTGAGGTGAATGCGCCAACTGGGTAGAAGTTAGATGGCCAAAATGGAAGGCGATTTCTCCTGAGCAAAAAAGTACGGCCTTTCTTGAATGGTACGGCCAGGTACAACAGAAGTACGGCTTTTTAAACAACAATCAGCAAATGAAATAAGTACGGCCTCCACTCAAAACCCCAGATCTCAATGAAATAGGCACCTAGGATAGAAGAAACCCTGTTGGAAGAATATTACTCTGAAAAACCCTAAAGATAAATCAACTGTGAATGTTCTGTGATTTCCCCTGGATGAAGAAATCTCTTTGCCTGGCAATAAATCGGATGATATTTCACAACCTCTGAATTGCTTTCACTGGAGATGGCTCGTTCCCCAATGCTCTGAGACTGAAACCCTTGGCTTCCGTGCTCTGGTTGAAGACTTAATCAATTTTCAATAATCAATAACATAATGGCTCGACTTTCCAAGCAAAACCTTGTATCCCTTTGAAAAGTGCGAATTTCTTCAAAAAGGCATCATTAAAATAATTCGAACTTTTCTTTTAATTCTTTCAATAGTCTTCGATGAAATTTTTGATTATAAATTATAATAAAAAATGGCCCCTTCCATGATGGGCGACCCCTTACAACATTTCACTTAAGTTATAATATTAAAATATTATAACTTTATATTATATGCTCCATTTAATTAATATTTAATTAATCAATCAAATATTAATAACTCCCTCAAGAAACGTTCGATGCACGAACCGTTTGAAGCTGGCAAACCAAGGAGTGATTCTGCACGTGATCAAACTGTACTGCTAAAAATAGCAGGGGTGCCTCTCTGAGTGCGAGATCACGCTAAAAATAACCTTCGGGCAAAAAGTGTCTTAATGAGCCGAGCGAAGCCAAGCGGTAAAATAAATTAGTAAAGCCAAGCTCCATCAAGACCCTCTATCCATCCCATCCAGCCTACAGAGATTAGCATGATAGGCTAATAGTGGTCGAGAGATGTCAACTAGAAGGAGACATGACAACATACCACTAAAGACTATACCTTTTATTTACATTCATAAGCTAGGCTCTATGCATGTAGAGAAGAAGATAAATGAAATTTCAAAACATGAAAATGAAGATGACTTAGTAATTTGTGAATAAACCCATATATTTCTTATACCAATTTGAAAAGATACCTTACAAAATATTTACAATAATTTTACCATCATTTGGATGGCAAACTAATGAAACATTCGAATTACGAAAATGTGATTAGGCAAACATATGAAATCTTCATTAAAAATATGCAATACACATGGAGACATTCACAAGATATTGGATCTACATTTTATTTGTAATTCTGGGATTACAATGCTACATATTACACATTTGCTCTAGTGCAATCCACATGTACAAAGGGACATGTAGAAGCCATCTTTCGCTAGATCACATCCTTGCCATTTCATTAATGATGTTTTGAATCGTGCAAGGGAGTAAATAATCTTCATCTCAATTGTGTGCAGAAATTCAATGAAGAGGCAGGCATTGCTGCCTTTGAGTGCATTACAAGACAAAGCCCGTGAAATCTATCAGATGAATGATCAGGAATTGGCACAAAGATCCTCGGGAGCTGAAACTCACCTACCTAATTAATGGCGGCATGAACACCTACATCCTCCATTTGCTAAATTTGCATTTGAATTTGTGCATTCAAGATCAAACAATGTTTATAGGTGGGAAAAGCCGTACTAGGTAGTTGTTGGGTCAAATCTGGTTATTTATGGCATTCTAGGAGGATTTAGGGAGTGGAGGAAGCAATCTGGAAGAACTGTAGAGGTTTGGGGTGGTGCAAGATTCAAGAGAGGGAGATGCAAGGTTTCAGGCTAGGATCGAAGGTTGGAACTAGATGGGGCAATGGAGGTCTGGAAGTGTCCTTCAAAACTCCATAGAAGAGAGAACTAAACAAACGAAGCACTTTGGAAGAAATGCAAAATTTCCTTGTGGGACTAGACAAGGGAATTGGATGTGGGAGGAGAAGGATGTCTGGAAGTCAATTAGACCTCCGCACAAGGGGAATCAAACAGTGAAAGCATCAGGATAGTTGCAGGAATCCAATGTGGAAGAGGACATGGATACTGAACTTTTGAATGGAAGTTTGGATGTCCATTCAAAGTCTGCAAGGAGCTGCAAGGAGAGATTAGAAGGGAAAGTGGGGAAAGGCATGGGAAATGGAGGAACAAGATATTGGAATAGGAATCCAGATGTCTGAATGTGTGAATGAATCTTGCAAAAGGGAATGGAAAGAAATGTGGGAAATGATAGGCGAAGTGGACATAAAGTAGATGAGAGAACAGGACATAAAGTGGATGAGAGAACAGGGAATAAGTCTTGATCCACATCAAAAGTCAGCAAAGGAGGGAACAAAGGAAAACAGAAGGGAAAGAAGACCCAATAGAGATTGCAAGGATTCTATGCAGGGATGGAGGGGAGGATCAGAGGTGGAAGAAATGTCTAAATCCATATTGAGATCCTGCAATAGAGGAAGTGAAGGGAAGTGGAAGAAAGGGCCCACAAGACCATTGCAGGAAATATCTGGTTCCACAACCAAAGTCCACAACACTATGAGAGCAATGGGAAATAACCAAAACACTCCCAAACTTAGGATTTTCTTAGATTCCTGCAACTTCTAACCCATGATATGAACTTGAGGGATGGAGGGGAACAACACAAGTGATTTTGACCAAGGGAGAACCATTGGAAAATTTTCATACCGATTATAACTAATGGGTATACCAAACAAGATGCACACAAGGAGTTAGGGCACAAGCAAATTTTGGCACTACAATGTTGGGTACACACCAATACCCATAATCCAGCTTTAAGCATCTCTTCCACTGAATTGAAATTTAATTTTTGAATAAGAGCATTCTTAATGCTATTCATTCCCACTGGATGTTTGGTAACTTCTAACAACACTCTATCCAATGTCTTAGACTTAATTACGTCATGTTGGTATGCGTTTTATCATCCACGAACACCTGAGAATAAAATGTCCAAAGACACTCTAATCATCTCTTGAAAAACCATCCGCGTATGCTAAGATTAGCGAGAAGATCATATGGCGATTCCAAGGTTTTCTTTTGGCCGTGCTTGGCGATGTGGATAAAAGCTCAATAGCCGTTGTGATTTCGGTAATAAACAAAGGGACTTCGTTAAGAAACTTTCATAGGTTTGGGACTTAAGAAGCGGTTATCATTAAAGGCTTTCTTCACTTAGGACTTTCAATGTGGATCTCAAAAAAAAAAAAGCAAAAAGATAAGGGTTTAGGGGATCTATTCTAGGCCTAAGAACTTAAGAGACAGTAAAGATTCGGTGAAAGGAATAAACCACACTTTGTTTTGCCTCCTGCTGGACAACATACGCAAAGTGAGTGCAATCTTCAAAGGGTGTGATAATGATTTTCAGACCTCGAATGAGGCTGAAGTTAAGCTTCCACGATTATAAGCTCAGGCTAACTTTATGCATCGAATGCAAATCATCCATTCGAAGAAAGTATGAGCAATACTTCACCATTGAATCGATACGATCAATCTCTCATTCACTTAACCAACTTTCAAAGCAAATTCTACTTAATCTAATTCTAACTTTAATCTATGGCGGAAGAAGATATGCAACCTCGCTTACTATTTGACAATAAAAGTTATTCAAAGCAAATCATGCATAAGAGCTTTTATTATTCGAAATAGTCTCAATGCAACAATCTCATACTTTGTCTCCACACAAATGAAAGTGAGAGATCACCAGTTTATATAGAGTTACAAAAATCAAATGAAGGGCCGAGATTAAAACAATATCGACGGCCAAGATTATTACAATTCAACCCTAATTAGGGTTTCCCAAAATAACATGAGTTATCAATCAGTGAACTATCAGTAAAGAGGCAGTGGAAGCTATTATCAAGGAGAGGCGTCCTTATCCTTCTGAGCAGCATTGCGTTCGATGAACCTGGACACTACTGCGATGACCTCCTCCATCGTGACAGGTGGCAGCATGCTAATCCGGAATTCTAGTCCGTCCAACTTCTCAGAGCATTTGGCAAAAGTACTTTCCCAATCCGCCTCCTGCTTCCCAAAATCATTTCGGATGGCTGAGAGTCTTGCCACTCTCGCAAAATCTTGTCTCAGAAATGGTCCAGTGGCCGAGAAGAAAATCTCTTGAACCTTACGTTTCAACCTCTCCAGCTGCATGTCATTCTCCTGGACAATCTCACGGTCGAACACTTTTGTAGCTGTCATATAAATCCTCTCCTGGATTTCTTTGACCTGCTCTTCAATTCTGAGCCCATCCACTTTTTCCTTCTCCAAAACTTCTTCTCGTATAGTCACTGCCCAAAACCAGTGATGGAAATCATATGCTGCTCCTGCAGCAATCACCTTTCTATCAACCAACTCCTCCCTTGGAGTGCCTTTCAAGATCCTAAGGCTTGGAATAAGCCTCTTCTGCATGTCTGGAATACATTCCCATGTCTCTGCCATATCCATAAGTCTAGAAAGAAAAGAAGAGGTCCGCCCATAGGCAAGTGCCAGTTTCTCCATGAACGAGGCTGCTTCCGTGCCTTCGCTCACCATCCAGTCCTGAGCCTCCTTTGCTGTAACCATTCCGTGCTCTACATCCTTGGTCACTTCCTGCGATGAATTGAGAAGAGGAGCTACCCCATTACCCTGATCAAGTGGCTGGGTCAAATGCTGTATGTACTCCTTAAGGCGTTCAACCTCCTTTTTATACTCTTTCTTTACCACTTCTTTTTTCCAATCTCGCTTTGATGGTTGAGACGGAATTATCTAATTCCTCCACTTCTTGGCCTTTTGAGGTTGGGCCAAGATCTACAGTGGTTATGGCATACTCTTGAGGAGTAATCTCGTCTTGTGGTTTGTCCACTATGGGTACTGCAATATGTACGGAACGGCTGCCTGTCTCGTCCCTTTGAATAGCAGGCTTCTTGACTGCAACTTGCTCCAACCTTGCCAAGAAATCTGCAGTATCATCCTCCTCTTGGGCTTCTGCAGGTGGTTGAATCTTCATTCTTTCTATCAGCCAATCTGGAATGGTCGGCTGCTCAACTCCATCTTCTACCTGAACCTCTTCCTCATTCGGAACATCTACAACCTCCCTCAGAGCGGAAATCATTCCCTCCTCGAAGTCATTATTCCGGACTTCTATCTCATTGTCTGAACCAAGTATTTCCGTGCCTGTAGGTGACAAGGGCTCCTCATCATCCAGCTGAATAGGTTCATCGTTCTCTTCCTGAACTGTAGGAGGTACAATTATTTCCACCAAGGACTCATCTATGGTAGCCATCAGCTCGTCAATATTCCTAGATGCTGCTGAACGAGATGGTTCTCCCTTCTGCCTTTTGGAAGCAGGCTCTGCACTCGGAACTATTTCCTTCCTTTTCTCTCCAATCTCAACCAAGTCCTGATGGGAAGCACCGACATTGGAGGAATACGACTCTGTCTCGCTCAGTAGATCATACGTGAGCGTTATTCTTTTATGTCTCATCTCCTGGACCTGACGGTCAATCCACCACTGAGAGTATTTGACCACTGGTCTCATTAATGTGGCTAAGTCTGAATGCTCAGGCTCCGACCATCTCACAGGAGGAAGAGGTCAACTCTCCTCGAAGCGCGGCTGGATGTAGTCCCCATCGTCATGCAACTGATCAGGTACTCGGCAAAATTCAATTGTCCTCATGAAGTCTACTAGCATCCTGGACCATAGTCTCCTCCTGACTTCATATTCATCGGCGGCATCAGCCCAGAAGTCTTCCAGTTCCACTCTGTGCTTGTACCTTCTCCCCTCTACTGTCTGAATATTATGATGTGGGTCAAAGTTGACCCTGGACTTGTAGGCTGTAAATGGGTACCACTGGATTTCCAATCTAGCACTCTCAGCTGCCTGTGAGGACGGGCAAGATTCCAACATATTCCCGATGAACAATGGGAATGTAATAGATGCCTTCTTGGTTGGCCTCTGAATGTTCTGATATTCCTCTAGTTGCCTCAGGACTTCGAGCAAAACCATCCGATTGGTTGGATAAATTGGCAACTTATAGGGGTTTCCAGTAAACCCTTGGATCCTGATATACGTAAATTTTGGGAATTGGATGAACCAGGACCCATATTTACTGATTAGACTCTTCGCCTCATGACTCAACCTCTGATGTATTCCCCCTTGAAGTGTTCTAGTGATATGCATTAAGAATGCATCATGTGCCCTTCTGAAATGAGACTTCTCCTTCAACTGGAGTTGCGGGTAACAATCGTAAGGTTTGAGTTCGTTTTCTCCGCTGCCAACTTTTCCCTTGCAAGTTAGTCCTGGATACTTATATGATCTGGCCAACAAGTAGACAACATACGAGCTCATGTGAAAAGACTTAGTCTCTTCCAGATTGATCAATTGCTCGTGGAGATTGTCACTTATCATCCGTGACCAATTGAACATTTTTACGCCAGAAGTGATCTCATCTATGAAGTAGTACATCCAACTCTCAAAAAATGCACCTTGCGGGTTGCCAGCTATTCTGTTCAGCATCAAGATGATGTCCCCAAAATCTTCTTTGAAGTCTGTCCGGTGAGGTCTTTTGGGCATCTTCTTTATTGATGGCTTAGGTTTGTCCAGCCATGCCTTGTTAACAGTTGTGATGCATAAGTCCGGTTGGCTGTCATATAACTTCTTGGCCTCCTCTTTGGTCTTATAGACAGTCCGTGAATGTGCTGGGATGCCGAAGGTTTCTTGGATTGCTACCTTGCCTAAGTGTGCCAGAATTCTACCATCTGGTGCAATGATCTGCCTCTTTTGAGCATCATAGTGGATAGCACATTCCACCATCAATTCTGCACAATCTATTGCAGGCGGGAACCCAGCTACCTGAAAAATTCCATTCCTTACTATCTGTCTGGCTATAGGTGTCGGAAGTCCATTCTGTCCATATACTCTTCTTTTGAACTCATCGAAGTCGACATGTCCGAGATCGGTGTCTACGACATTCTTCCATTTTGAATTGATTTTAGTCTCCCGCTGGGCACCTTTGCTGGCGAACTTCATTTTTGCCGTCTTTGATGATTCGCCCACCGTGGTCATTAACCTGCAGTCAAAAATATTAACATTTATACAAAGACTTTTTTTCTTTTAAAATAATTTACTTTCCTGCCTTGTGTTCGGATGATTTACTTTCAGCTTATTAAATAATTGAATTGCTGCGAAAAAGCAAGCTGAAAGTAAATGGATGAAGTTGAAAATTTCACCAGAATTGAATCAACATGAAAGAGACAGATGAAGAATAGCAAATCTATCAATCGAACTTCAAACCTCAGTGAAGAACTGCTGGCTGCAAATCAGATTTAAATTCTGATAATTTAAAAGAAGAAGTGCGCCCCTCTTCCACAGAAGAATTTCAACTTTCAACAGATAAATCTTTTCCCTTTTCCGAGAGAATTCTCCTTCAGCATAAGATTACTTCTTCCTCTAGAAATTTCGATCTTGCCTACTGAACAATTAACTGCCTGAGAATTTTGAGAGAGATCAAATTTCTCTTCAGTTGTGCCTGTGAAAAATGAGTTGCTGAAACTCATTATAATGCTGAAGAATTTAATTTATTTAGCAACTGCCTTTTCTTCCATTGATCTCGATTTGTTTTTATTTGTTCAAACAGGCAAGTTTCCTTTATTTTTCGAAAAGAATCTGTCTCGAGCTTATCCAGGCAAATCTCATTGATCTTCAAAAATTCGATTTTTGCTTAAATGTTTATCTTTGATTTTTCGAATTTTGAAAGAAAACATTAAATATTTAATTAAATTCGACCCTTCCAAGTTTTAAATTCATGGTGAATTTAATTTTGCGCATCGGATTTCATCTTTGGCCGACACAATTTATTTTCTTCCAACTCTCGGCTGGCGAATTCGATTTTGTCCAAGGCATTGAAATTTCCGAGTAGTTGAAATAAATTATTAAAATATTAAAATATTTTAATTTATTCCAACCCGTTCATTTTGGACCCATGGCTATTTCGATTTTCTCTTCATTTTTCTCGGCTAAAAGTGTATTTTCCAATTTTATTCCCAATTTCATCTAGCCAAGTCAAAACTTAAGCCATTTCATGATATTGCTATCGGGGATTCAGCAGAGTGTAGTTTCAAGTCAAACTCCATTGACCCATGTTTCATAGTCTGGTTCCACCTCACGTGAGCATCACCTAGATGCAATGAGTGCTAGAGTGGACCATTCGATATCATGAGAGATGGGTTCTTGTTGAACCACTACTCATGAAACATGGGTCAATGAGTTTGACTTCGAAACTACACGGTTGAATCGATAGCAATATCATAATTTGACCTTATTTTGTGGAAAAATACCTCCTACTTATTATTAAGCCATTCCGTCGACAATTGTTATGCCAGATCCTTATTTTTCCTTGCCATGGTGAATTTTTAATCGCACTGAGCTTATTTTCTTCTGCCAAAGTCAAATTTTTTCTTGCTCTGTCGAATTTTTCTAGGCAAAATCCTTGTCTGGATGTCTTTATCAGGCAAATTTCCTTGACGCTTGACAAATTTTTATTCCTTTTGGCCAAGGGCGATCTTTCCTTTCTCCTTGCCTTGTGCATTTTTCTTTGGCCAAAGTTGTCAATTTTTATAACATTTTCTCCAGACATCCATACTTAGGCAATTTAATTTCTCTTCCATTTTCATGCTAGGCACACTTCATTTTTTTCTTTGCCATAGCGTAGGCGGACTTCCCAAAGTCTTTTCCACTTTCCACATGCCATAGCGAATTTTCTTTAGCACTCTCCCTTCAAACTCTTAACACTTTTCCTCTTGAAAATGCCATAACACTTAGCCAAAAATCTCAATTTTTCATCCTTTAGGCCTCTATACTTAGGCAAATTTTCGAATTTCTCTTGACTAGGCACCAAACACTTAGCAAAAATTGTAATTTTCTCTCTTCATAGACCATGGCGGACTCTCCAAGCACTTGGACAAGGTGAAGGCGGACTTTCTATAGTCTTGGACATCATCTCTTTGAACATGGCGGACTTCCAAACCTTTTAGCACTTGCCTTAACACTTCATCTCTTGAAAATGTCACAACATTTAGCCAAAAATCGATTTTCCACCTTTTTAGGCTCTTACACTTAGGCAAATTTTCGAAATTTTCCTTACTAGGCACCAATACTTAGTGAAATTTTTTATTTTTTTCTCTCCCATGTGCCTAGGCGGACTTTCCAACCTATTGGCAAGTGTGTGGCGGACTTTCTAACCTCTTGGCACTTCCTTTCAAGTGTATGGCGGACTTTCTAAGCTCTTTGGACAAGCATGGCGGACTTTGAAGAACCTTTGACACTCCCTTCTTGAGGCTGGCGGACTTTGAGCATGCCTTGCCAAAGTCAGGGCGGACTTTGGATAGTCTTGGCACTTCTTTCTCATGGCTGGGCGGACTTTCCTTAGTCTTGGACATTCCTTCCTTAGTGTTGGGCGGACTTTCCTTAGTCTTTGCCATCCTCTCCTTAGTGCTGGTTGGACTTTGAAGACTTCCAGACATTCCTTCCTTCTTTCCGTCCCACTTTTCAAGGACCATCCTCCTTATGGCGAATTCTTCAGACTTAACCAGATTTTCATGAATTTTGCTCTTTTTTGGGTTGATTTTTAGTGATTTTTGCTCAGATCTGATTGATTTTGGACTGATTTTTCCAAAATTTGATACTTTTCAGTCTGATTTTCTCATGTTTTTTACTGATTTTTTTATGTTTTTTGCTTGCTTTTCCAGATTTTTCAATGATTTTTCAATTTTCTCTTTGATTTTCTGGGAGTTCCATCGAGTTTTTCGAACTTCTGAGTGGATTTTTTGAAATTCGAGACCTTTCCAAATATAGAAACTTTCTAAAAAATAGAAAAAGCAAAACCCTAAAAAATAGGGAACCACTGTTTGATTCAAAATACCAAAAATGAAAAGCGAAAAACAAAATTTCCTAAAAGTAGGAAGTCATAGGGGTAGAATTCCGGTAGTCTTGGTTTCATAGAGCCAGTAACTTCCATAGTAGCGATCTATCACAGCCCGGGGATTCAAGCATGGATTCTTGACTTGGCTCGGGTAACTCTTGGTAGTGACTTGGAAACTCTCAACAAAATTGACCTTACGAAACCCGTTGCAAGGAGACATAAAACCCTAAAACAAGCAGATTCACTTTGGGGTCCCCATTAGATGAAGTGATGTGAAAAAGTCACAACAGCCCACAGGCCCATGCAAGGGTTGGGCAGTCTGCCCCACAGGCCCATTGCAAGGGTTGGGTTGAGGAGGGGTGAGGGTCCCACCTAGGCTTCAAGCCCCACAAGCCCGAGATAAGGGTTGGGCATTGGAGGCTGGTAGACCATAGGCCCCTTAAGGGTTCCCCTCTCCTGATAGGCTGAATAACTTCTTATATTTCTTTTAATCTGCAGTTCATTATTATGTCTGATTTTGGATGCTAGATGTTAAGGCTAACATATAGGATTGTGGAAATGTTTATACATGGTGGTGCAGTTATTGTTACAGCATTGAGAGAAGAGTTTTACACCCCTAGCAGTCAGCAACTTTAGAGCCAATCCGGTAAGGGAACATTACATTGGGTATGCATGTTTGAGGTTGGATTCCTTGTATAGATTTTGTCCTTTGATGATGTGACTTCTAACCTTAATGCTTTTTGGATTGCATCTTGAAGTGATGTAGGGTCAAGAGCGCTTACCAAGCCACGGATTGATTCTTTTAACCCTTCAATAAAAAGGTATGTAAGCCTACCTTCGGTAATCCCTCGTACCATGACTGAAAAATTTTGAAATTTTGCTACATAATCCTCTATGGATCCTTCTTGTTTTAATTGTGTTAATTCTTTTCAATGCCTCTCAAGATGCTTTTGATCAAATCGTTTTATGAGCCTTTGTGTGAATTCACCATAGGTTGTTATGTATTAGTGCCCTTGAGTAACAATACCATGATGCCACCAATCGTGTGCAACTCCTTCCAAATGTAAAATGGAAAATTTGATAGCATCTTCTTCGGTCATGAGCCTAAGGGAGAAATAGGTGTCCAACTTTTGGAGCCATGAATGTGTCGTGACTTTTCCAAATTCATCAAAGTTGGGGAGAGTATACTTACCCTTTGACATAAATCTTTGTTAGGTTGTCTTTTTTCCTTTCTAGGGGTACTTCGTTTCCTAGCATCACAATATTCCCTAAAAGGGATATTTCTCCTAATTTCAAGGTCCAATCTTGAGTAGGCCTTAGCATATTTGTCGAAGTCATTAGCTGGTGGATTAATTTCTTCTTCTTCTCATGTTGGTTCTTCCCTAGGCAAGAATGAGGGTGTTGTTAACCTAGGTGTTGACCCTTGTGGTGTTTTATTGTTATTTTCGAGTGATTTAAATTGGCATCCCTCCAATTGGTTTGGTTACGAGTATTAATTGTGTTATTCATGTTTTGTAGGGTTTGGAGAATTTGAGTTGTCCACTCATTTTGTTCCATGAATGCTTGACTTGTTCTTTTGTTTTGTTCCATGAAGGCCCCCAACTCATTTCCTAGTTGCTTACCCATTTGATTGTCTTGAGTAGGGTTGTTATTTGCTACAAATTTCCTTCTTTCTCTTGAAAATGCTCTTTGAGCTCTTTGGGTTAATTGCATAAACTACTCTTCTTGATCCTCAGGTTGGCAGGATCAAGGCTCTGATACCAATTGTAATGTCCCCTTTTGGGGATATACCTGATTTTTGCCCAAAAATAATAATTCCAACAAATGCAATTACATAATTGCAATACAATTTAGAGAAAATCTTAATTAATTATTATCAACGATCTATGATCATATATAAATAATCTCTATTGAAATCAAAATATCATAAATTTGTTTGTATCTATTTCATAGCTTATTTCCAATAGCCAACCACATTAGGAATCCAATGGAAAAGCTTGATAGAACGTAGGGAGACTATCCTCCTCAACCAAGCCCAAGGGCATGGAATGAGCCTCCAAGTCATTCAGCCCTGTGGCCCACAAGTATGGCAAAACCTCCAATCCATCCATCTTGGGGTTGGCATATTTGATGAGAGAATCAATACTACTGCATCTTCCTATCAAACATTTCATATTGATTCCAAATATGATTGCTGATGAAAATCAAGTAATTACTAATCCTATACTTCTTGATTGATTGGCAATTTAATCAAATAAGTAAACTTTAAAGATCCTTAACAGATTTATGTTGAGATAAATAAATAAATATAGGGAAACTCGGGGACGTGCCCCTCCCCCCCTAAAATGGCTCGTCCCTGTCCCCGGGACGTCCGAGTACAGAGGGACAGTCCTCTGGCATCCCCTTTTGTTGGGAAATCTTGGGAAACGTCCCCGATATGGGGAAACCGTCAACGCATAAAGGGGGACGGCTGACCGTCCTAGGAACGGCCAGGGGACACTTGAGTCGTCCCTCGACCGTCCTAGAGACAGCCGGCCGTCCCCCGCGTCATACATGCTTTTAAAAAAAATTTAAAAAAACACATTTTTACAAAATTAAAAGCCCTACTTACGTGGCTATTGTGGACTCCATCATATTTTGCTGTCTTATGAGGAAAAAAGACTCCTCTTTTCATTCATTTTTGCATTTGTTTGTGAAGGAGAGAGAGAGATTGAAGGAGGAAGAACAGCGGGTTGAAGGAGGAGAAGAGGTTGAAGTTAGTGTTGTTGGGAGTGCAAATCCACCAAAGAGGTATGCATTTCCTTTCCTTCTTTTTTTTTTCATTTTTTTTGCAAAATCTCAAGCATACAATGTCTGATTTTTATTTTTATTTTGCATTTTTCAGATGAAACTTGCATTCAAAATATAAAAAACATGAGCAGCAATAGGGGTGGGATTAATAGTGAAGATGAAGTGCAAAATAGAAGAGAAAGTGGTGAGGGTGTTAGTGGAGAGCAAACAAACCCATACCAATGCCCTTCAACAATCATGGAATGCTATGCAAAGAACCCTTTAAACAAAAAAAAACATTTCCTTCAATATGTACACCCATGGGCCAAAGGCAAAAAAAATTAGGGGGGAGTAGGGTGTGGTATTGCCATGTTTGTGAAAAAGAATTTAGGGGCAGCTACGCAAGGGTAAGGTGTCATTTTTTGGGTGAGGCAGGCCATGGAGTTAGAATGTGTCCTGCGTTAAAAGATGATGAAGCAATAGAGTCCCAAAGATTGCAAATGGAGGTGGACAAGGTGGGTCATCTTCTTTTCCAAGTGCACAATCAACTATGTCTATGCCTTCCACAGTTGGTTGTAGTGAAGTTGCCACAAGAGGAAAGAGGAAGGTGAGTGGTAGCAGGAAGGGAGCTTCTATTGAGTCTATGTTTAATAACCAAGCACGAGAAGCCACCGAATCTTCCATTGCCAAATTCTTTTTTGCCCATGCCATCCCATTTCATGTGGCCCATTCATCTTATTTCAAACAAATGGTTAAAGATATAGCCACTATTGGTCCTTCATTCATACCCCCTGGAGATCATAAGCTACGCACCACCCTCCTAGACAGAGTACTCCAAAGTTAATGTGTTAATGGAGGATATGAGGTGAACATGGATGAGGACAAGGTGCTCTATAGTGATGGATGGGTGGACTAATGTTCAGACATCGGCCACTCATCAATGTCATAGTCACATGCCCTGCTAGTTCTTATTTTCTTAGAGCCATAGATTGTTCGGGGAGACGTAAGGATGCAAACTTCCAGTTTTCCATTTTGAGAGATGCCATAGAGGAGGTTGGGGCTGCTAATGTGGTGCAAGTGATCACCAATTCAGCACGTGTGTGCAAATCGGCTGGTTTGATGGTGGAGGGTACTTATAGGCACATATTTTGGACCCCATGTTGTGTTCATGCATTGAAAGACATAGGGAAGTTGGATTGGGTGAAGCAAGCGGTGGCAGAAGCTAGAGATATTCAAATGTTCATTTGCAATCACCACACCTCACTTGCTCTCTTCAAATCATTTTCAAAGGAGAAGTTTCTCAAACTTGTTGAGACAAGGTATGTCACTTCATTTTGATTCACTTTCAATTTTTCAAATTTTGAAACTTCAAAGTTCAAACATTTCAATTTGTATTCATAATTTGATTTTGTTTTAATGAATCATTGAATCAATGAATGTAGATATGCCACATACTTCATCTTATTGGAGAGGATGATTGAGGTGCATGAGTCTCTACAATTGATGATGGTCAATGCAGAGTGGACTAGATGGCCTAATTCAAGTATTGCTCAAGGAAAGACCATCAAACAAAAGATCGCCGATGACGATTGGTGGTCCAATGTGAGATAAGACATATTAGATTGTTGATTTTCATATTAAATTTCTAATTTTAATATTTTAATTTTATTGTTCAATGTTCCAACTTTTGAAGTTTCTAACATGTCAATTAATTATTTTGAACCATATTTGGAAAACTCGGCAAGACTCACTGCGGACTCGGGAGTCCTAAGCCTGGCCGAGTCAACTTGGCACGAACTCGCGAGCCGAGTCTCTGGCTCGGACTATGGAATCCTAGGCTCGAACTCCCGAGTCCTAGGCTTGGACTCCCGAGTCTTGTGTCTGGACTCTTGCCACAGCTGGAGGCTGCTTTCTCAACTTTAAAACATGATTTTTTTTCTTTTTTTTTCTTTTTTCTGCTCTTGTTTGCCGAGTCCTAGCCGAGTTTTTTGCCAAGTCTGTGCCGGGTCCCAAGTCCAAGTCCTATTTTAGGTTGTCGAGTTTGCGCTTAGTCCGAGTTTTCAAACTTTGTAATTTGAACTTTTTGTCTGCATTTTGCAAATATATTTGCTCCTTCATCTCGCCTATTGTAGATGTCATTTGATATGTTGATAAAAACTCTCCTAGTCTTGGAGAGATATATGAGACATTTGACAGTATGCTTGGGAAGATCAAGCAAACAATTTTAGAAAAGGATCCCACTTCGGATTTATATGAGCAACACATTAGGCCCATTGTGACGCGGAGGTAGAATACAATGAACACCCCGCTTCATATGGTTGCCTTTGTTCTAAATCCCAAATGGTATGCACTAAGGGATGGTAGGGTGCCTCCATGCGATGACCCTAAGGTTTTAGATGGGTTCACACGGGCCATTGATAAGATGTATTCAACAAAGCAGGCTTCACTACTTCGGACACAATTCCTAGACTTTGCAAATCTTTGTGGCCCAAACTTGAGTAAACCACTGGCATGGTTGGATAGAGCTATATCAGCTCAAATAGACCCTATTGGATGGTGTACATGGCATGAGAGGGATACACCGCAGTTGAAGACACTTGCTACTCGCCTTCTTGCACAGGTTGCCAGTTCCTCTGCTGCAAAGAGGAATTGGTCCATATATAACTTTATCCACTCCCTCAAAAGGAATAGACTTACCTCTAGACAAGCAGAAAAGCTAGTGGCCATTCATAGCGCTCTTTGGCTTCAAGATTGGCAGACTCCAGAGTATCGACAGACTCTGGCTCTACAGTGGGATATTGATCCCGAGGACGTGGCCCAGGTAGATGAGGAGGAGACAGCTAAGGGTTTGGTTGGGGTTCTGTTGATTGAGGCTGAGGTGGACCATCACAGTGGCAGTGACTCAAAGGATGACTCTGATTTTGATGCGATTATGGGAGATCCTGTGGATTAGGGGCAGCAATTCTACTGCTCTTTGTTTATTGTATTTTGATTTTCATATCATACTTTAAAACTATATAGCAACGATGTAGCCTTTGGGCATTTTGATATAAGTTTATAAATTATAACTTGGAGGTTGTTTCATGATTCATGTATGTTAATTTTGAATTTTGAATGCGTATTGAGTATTGACAAATAATGTTGAACACAAATGTTATATGTTAAAGTTCTATAATGCATATTATGCATGCCTTATCCATGTTTTCATATAAATATTTAAAATTTCCCTATATATTTAAAATTTTGCCTATATTTTGTGTAGCCGTCCCCTAGCCGTCCCATCCTGGAAACTTGGGGTAACACTAAATAAATACAATGATATTGCATACCAATCACTTTCCTTAATATTATAGATTGCTGTGTTTTTTTTGGATTCTATTCCAAATCAGACTTGATTCCTTCGATGCCTTCCTCAATTGTGATTTATCTCCTTTTATATACTCAAATGAGAGGGAGTCGCACCTCTTTATTAAGGCTTTTACCTTGCAAGGGATACATCCCTTAATAACTTGAGTGCTGCCTTTTATGGTTATCTATCAACCTAATGTTTGGTAATTGCTGCCCCTAATAATCTCTAATTTATTCTTAATCGACCCCACCTTTTATAAAAATTGCTGCTGTTTAATTTATATCCTTTTTTTTCTAGGTTGGCCACCTTCATTCCATTGCTAATTGTGTTACATACAAGCTATTCTACAATTTAAGAACGGTAACTAACTACCAGATTCAACTGAAGGGTAACTAACTAGTTTTCCTTACGAAAGTTTTCTTTTCAAAAACGAATAGGAAAGATAAAAAATATAAACATTAACTACTCTAACATTCATTAACTAACTTCTAGTTTCTTTTCAATTTCAGCTGAAATGGAACAATTAACAGTTTATATAACTAAAACCACAGTTGGTTATGATCTAGCTTTTCCATTAAATATGAAATGAATAGAGCATCTAATACAGCAATGAAATGAGCATTATAAAGTAAATATAACTGAAATAAAGAGAGAGAGAGAGAGAGTTATAAGAAAGTACAATATGAAGGCTTCCTGTTGGAATGCTTAAACAATACTCTGTCTTCAAGGAAAAAAGAAATATCATCAAGGGCTTTTCCGCCCAACCAAAGACCTACTAGTCTCCCATGTTTCTTCATCTAAAGAAACCCGGCCCTTCACAAGGACAGTCAACAAAGGATCTCACAAAATACCATCATGCCATCTGAGTCTGGTATCAAGAACCTATACTACCCTGGTCGATCCTTCACTATAGGTTCTCCTAACTAGAAAGACCATTCTGACCAAGGGTATATCTGATTCTTGATGGTTGACTAATGCTTATTCAAAGCATCATAACCTTGGCCAAGGATTTTTAATAATGAGCACGTTACTCATGCTATCAGCACTCTCACCCTTACTCGGCATTTAAATTCTGAACCCATAGAGTTTATATTAACAAAGACGCAACTCTTAATTCTTTTCTTTTACAAACAGGAGTAAAACTATATTTCTAACTTACAGAGAAGAGAATGAGGTCTTATGACTCAGCACAATATTTTGTGGCTTTACAATCAGAGATAATAAATTCAATTCATTCTTACAAGTGAAGAGAAAGTATTTCGACAATAAAGGAAAGATTTCAACAGTTTGTTAAAGTTCCATTTAATTGAAAACGGAAAAGAGTTCAAGGATCTAACCAAGTTCGGCATAAGAACAGAGCATGAGGAAGACTACAACTTAAGCATTGACGAAATGATTCACAAGGCACTTCAAGTGCGAGATCGTATAAGTCAGGTACAAAACTAATAAAGGAAGATTAATTCGAGAGCAAGGCTGAATGACATAACAGATTCATAACTATTAAGGAAATAGCATTTTGATGGACATGGCTCAAAAATTTTGCATGGTTTCAGTAACATAAAACTTCAATCAAGACATCGAATTCAAAGAATTTGCTAAACATTGCATGATGTATTCTAGAACGATGTAAAGGACTTGCAATGCAAAAGACTTAACAAATTTAGTGACACTCATTACGTGCCTGGAAATGCAAGTCTACAGTTCGAGGATCCTTCTGGCGTCTTCACCTAGTAAACAGGACGTAAGCTACAATAAGATTGATTCTTCACAATCCAAAGCAAAGTGGCTATGACGATTTCCTTGAAGCAAAGAACGTTTTCTTTTCCTCCCTCAGAAGGACAATGACAAAAGCAAGAAGATGGCGCTTGACCAAGGAAGGCCACACATAAAAATGCAACACCAAAAGCTGACAGGAAGAGAGGAAGGAAGAGTGCGTTGAGATGAAAGCGAGATAAAATGAAGAATGCCCCCAAACAATTTCCCAAAGGCGAACAAGACTCCCGAGATGCATTTGCATGCCTCCTCTTCTTGGAAATTTCTACCAAGAAAGGTGGCAAGGGTGGCAGGGAGTTACCTGACCCAAATTTCATTTCCACGAAAAGATTGATATTAACACCGGCTTATTATTTTTAATTCATTACAAACTGCCAAGGTGCGCGTAAGGCTTAATACATGATTTCTAAAGGAGAAAGATGATGTCCAAATAAAGTTGACTTGTTTTAAAATTATTTAATTTAGTGAGATATAACCCAAGGTTACAACTTCCATGTAGCCACCTTTCACCAACTTGCGATTTGATGGTAGTTTGATCCTTTACAGACTACAAGCTCTCCTTGATGATATTTCCCTTTCCCCCGAGGTGTTGGCAATCCTGCAACCACTTGACAAAGAAATAGGGTTAGACCATTCCCGGTATCATTTTTAAAATAAAACTTGTCAACACATTCACTATATAGTAATATACACATATAAGGAAATCATTCATAATTGCAGTTATAACTAATAAATTAAAATTTCTTTTCTCAATTTCACATTCTCATGAAAGGTAGTTAATCACAACTAACATAACAATCATAATTTCATTGCCATAATCTTGTTCAAGACAAAAGGGATGTAACATACTTCTCCCCTTAAAAATCATCATCCCTGATGATTGTTTATTTAAGAATTCAGGTCTAAAATCATAAATATATATAGAGTTCTTAATTGTTCATAAACAGATAAGGAAACTTCTGAAGGATTTCATCATAATCCTCCCATGTAGCATTTTCCTCTGAATACTGGTCCCACTGGACCTTGCATTGTACCACCTCGCGGTTACGTAAGCGTAGCTTACGTACCTTGAGCACTTTGAGTGGCTCTATTGCGATCACCCCAGGATCATCCCGCACCTGCAAGGAATTCCAATCAATCATATGGTCAAATTCTACATAGTACTTAAGATAGGAGACATGAAATACATTGTGCAATTTGGCGAGAGCCGGAGGTGGAGCAATTTTGTATGCTATTGGGTTGATAACTTCGAGAACTTCAAAAGGTCCTACATATCTCGGGGCTAGTTTAGAGGTTTTTCCAAATTTGATAGAACTTTTCTGAGGTTTCACTCACAAGAGAACTTTCTTGCCAACCACAAACTGTCTGGGGGTTCGTTTTGCATCAATGTAGCTCTTCTGCCAATCATTAGCTTCCTTCAACCTTTGCCTGATTAACTTAACCTGTTCTTCCATTTCTTGTAGCATCTCAGGTCCTAGAATGATTATGTCCTCCATTATGTTCCAACTGATAGGTGTTCTGCATTTCCTACCATACAGTGCTTCAAAGGCTGCTATTTTGATAGCTGATTGATATGAATTGTTATAAGCGAATTCTACCAATGGTAAATATTCTTCCCATTTATATTGCTGGTCCATGCAGTACATTCTTAGTAGGTCTTCCAAGATCTAATTTACCCTTTCCATTTGCCCATTTGTTTCAGGATGATAAGTTGTGCTAATATTTAGCTGAGTTCCCAGAGCAGAAAATAGAGTTTGTCAAAACTTGGATGTCATCCTAGCATCTCTGTCAAAAATAATCTTTTCTAGAACTTCATGAAGATGGAAAATTTCTTGCACAAACTTTCGAGCAATCACCACAGCCCCAACTGTCAAATTTTCAGGAATGAAATGTGCTACTTTAGTGAGTCTATCCACTACTACCAGTATTGCATTATGTTTGCTCCTTGTCATCGGTAATCCCTATACAAAATCCATACTGATGATTTGCCATTTCCAATCTGGTACACTGTGAGGTTGTAACAATCCTACCAGGTGTTGGTGCTCCACCTTAACCTTCTAACATTCAAAACAACCTACAACGAATATGGCTGCATCCTTTTTCATTCCTTTCCAAAAATATAAAGGTTTGACATCAGCCAACATTTTAGTTACCCATGGATGACCTGAGTATGGTGCTGTGCATACCTCCTTCCATACCAATTTCCTTAGTTCTATTGAGTTTGGTACATACATCCTACCCTTATATCTCAAAAGTCCATTTGCTTCAATCAGAAAACCCTCATATTTAGGTTCTTGAGAGTTTTCCTGTAGAGCTTCATGAATTTGCTGGTAGAATTCATCTTCATTCAATTTTTGTAGTACCTGCACTCTAAAATTTGTGTTGATTGACACCATGGAAGTTATATGTTTACGTCGGCTCAGTGCATCGGCTACTCTATTCTCCTTGCCCTTAATGTAATTGACCTCAAAATCATAATCTGAAATTAACTCCATCCACCTCCTTTGGCGAGCATTTAAATTAGGCTAAGTGATTATATACTTTAAGCCTTGGTGGTCTGATTTGAGCTCAAAAGTCTTCCCTAACAAGTAATGTCGCCACATTTGCAGGGCATGCACAATAGCTGCTAACTCCAGATCGTGAGATGCATAATTCTGCTCATATTGCTTCAACTTCCGAGATTCATAAGCCACTACCTTCCCATCTTGCATTAATACTCCGCCCAATCCTTCACCAGACGCATCCGTTATAACTACAAAATGACCATTGGGGTCTGGTACTACCAGAATTGGTGCAGTCGTTAACTTCTCCTTCAATGTATTAAATGCTTCTTGACATTTCTCTGTCCATTTGAATATTTTTCCTTTCCTTTGAAGAGAGGTAATGGGGTGGTCGATCCTAGAGAAATTTCTAACAAACCTTCAGTAATACCCAGCCAATCCCATGAAACTTCTAACCTCAAGCACATTTTTCGGTACTGGCCATTCTACTATAGCTTTTATCTTTGTGGGATCCACTGCTATTCCTTTAGCTGATATTATATGCCCCAAGTATTGTACCTCTTTCTGAAAGTGCATTTTGATAATTTTCCATAAAGTTTATGTTCTCTCAATCGTTGAAGAACCACCCGAAGATGTTGAAGATGCTCTTCCTCATTTTTGGAGTAGATAAGAATGTCATCAAGGAAAACCAACACAAACTTGTCCAAACAATCACGAAAAATACTGTTCATTAGGTTCATAAACGTAGTTGGGGCATTGGTGAGACCAAATGGCAAAACTGTGAATTCATAATGACCATACCTAGTTTTGAAGGTTGTTTTATGAATGTCTTCTTTCAATCTTAGCTGATGATAACCTGACCTTAAATCTATCTTGGAAAACATTGCTGCCCCTTTCATTTGATCAAAAAGATCATCTATTCTGGGCAACGGGTATTTATTCCTGATGATGAGCTTATTCAGCATACGGTAATCTATGCATAGACAAAGTGTCCCATCCTTCTTCTTGACAAATATTACTGGTGCTCCCCAAGGTGATACGTTAGGTCGAATCAATCCCTTATCCACTAATTCCTACAATTGGACCTTTAGTTCCATTAGTTCCACGGTGGTCATTCGATATGGTGCCTTAGAAACAAGTTCAGCCCCTGGAACTAAATCTATGGAGAAATCAAACACCCTTCTTGGTGGTAACCCAGGTAACTCCTCCGGAAGCACATCCTAATATTCCCGTAGGTAAGGATATTTTTCAGCGAAGGTTTCTTCCTTAAAGTCGGTTTCCATTTCCTCTTCCTTACTCTGTGTGTGCATTATCACATCATCATGATATAGGCTTTCCTTGTACTCCCTAACTTCTTCCATTTTAACAGCAAATATTTGACATCCTTTTCTTTTATTTCTTTTTAACTGCATGGTTGATATTTGTCGTACTTTAATCTCTTGTGGTACTCCTTGAATAAACACCAGTTGCCCTAAATCATCCACACACTCCACTGTCTTTGCAAAACAAATAACCTTGGCCTTATACTTTCTTAACCAATTCGTTCCAATGATCACATCATAGGAACCCAAAGGTGCCAAGTAAAGGTTAATTTCTATAGTGAAGCCTGGAAGTTCTACCCTAGCTTCAAACAGACACTGCTCTACCCGAGCTCTCGTCTTATTAGCATATTCAACTGTTCATGATTTGGCCATGAACCCGGTTCTTTTGGGAAAACTACCAAGCAACTTAGGGGATATGAAACATTCAATGGCTCTGGTGTCTATTAAAATGGTTATTGGGTTCCCGTAAAGCATACCTGGAATTTCAATGGGTGTGACCTAATATTCCGCCTGCTTGTTGTCTATTGTTGCATGAATCCTTTGTTGGAAGGCTATCTACTGAGGTGGCAGAGGCTTTCTTTGCTGCTGACCACTCTAATTCTTAGAAGGGCATTGGTTAGCGTAATGCTCTCCTCCACATGTAAAGCATCCCCCTAGTGGTCACTTCTTTTCCAGACCTTTGTTTGAATTAACTTCATCCTTCCTAGTGTTGTTATTGCCCTTCTTATCCTTCTTGTAGTCATATTGATTATTCTTGAAGCCCTTCCTTTTGAAATTCTGAGACGACTGGTTCCATTTGGCTTTATTGCAGTTTTTATCTCTAAAAGAATCATCCTTTTTCAACCTTTGCTCTTGTCGAACAACTTTTTCATATGCTTCATCCATAGTTCATGGTGCCAAAACATCCACTGGACCCCCCATATGGTTGTTCAACCCCAATATGAACTTCCGAACATGAAAGTTTTCATCCTGCTGATACTGTGGAACATATTTTAACAATTGAGCATACTTCTCCCAATACTCATTAACAATCAAGGGTCCCTGCCTGCGATTTTCAAAGTCCAGTAGCTTTTGATTGTAAAATAGTTGTGGAAGCCATCTTTGACGAAAAATTCTCACAAACTAATCCCAGGCCACTTCTACTACTGCTAGACCCATTTCAGCCCTTTTATTTTCCCACCAAGTAGCGGCTTCTCTTGCCAATTGATAGGCTGCCCAAGCTGCCTTGGAATTATCGGAGTAATCCCTTAGCTCAAAATACTTTTCCATTTCAGTCAACCATGCCTCAGCGGCATCTGCTGAAGCGGAGCCCTCAAACTTAGGGGGTTTGATCTTTTTCATATCTTTAGCAAGTTCATTGGCTAAACGACTTCTCTTGTTTCCCAAGCTCAAAGTTTTAGAATTATCTTTGTGTTGGTCACTCTGGGTTTGTGACCTTTCATCTCTCATATCATGTTGCCCTTCTACTTTCCTTTCTGGGTTGACTAATTGGGCTTGAGTTTCATTCATCAGATTCAGTAATTGATCTAGCTTTGCCATAGGATTGTTATTATTCTTATCCCCTCTGAACCCATTTCCAAAATTATCCATTCCAATGAAGTTCCTAGAGATATTGGTAATTCTAATTAGTCTTTGTTTTTAATTTATTTCCATAGTTTGATCAACATAAGGTAAGAAATTTCATTGCAGTTAAACTATCAATTATTTTCTGACTTTTATTACTCAAGTCAATTGCTACAAGATTACAAGCATAATTGTTTACAAAATTGATATCACTTCCTGTGATAGATTCAACACAAAAATGACTATCAATTCCTATGATAGATTCAATACAAAAATGACTATCACTTCCTATGATAGATTCAATACAAAAATGTTTACAAAATGGCTATCACTTCCTATGATAGATTCAATTACAAAAATGTTTAGGAATCATTTTCACTGTCTATAATAGGTTCCTCCTGATCACTAAACTCAGAAAACGGAATAAATCTGTATCCGGGAGTTGAAATACGATCTTCTTTAGATGATTTTAGTTCGGTCTCATTATTCAAAAGGCTCT
>VDFB02353630.1:0-10585 GCA_007258455.2 Sequoia sempervirens
CATTGCAAAGAACCCTACAAACTATTTCTTTAGATAGAAAACACTTTGCAGAAACATCTAATGTTGATTCTATCTCGAAGTAGGAGCATAAATTTTTCAGAAGAGTACTGGAAAGAAGGACAAAATCATTTTTGTAGACAAGTATTTTGTCAAGAAAGAAAGCATTGTATCCAAAATGGGCAACTATTTTTTTTTCTAAATAATTTGTCACATAAAAGCATTGTCCGACTGGTATAGTTGTTTTTTTTATCACAAACATGCATTAGTACGATGTGCAGATAGTGAGAAGCATTACACATGAAAGTCTACTTATAACTGTTGTTCAAACTACACAGACTCTAACTTATATGTATAGTATGTTGCGTGGAAAAGAACAATAAACAAGTTTCAAGTAATGTGCTGCATAGGAGTGGTCAAAATAAAGTAAAACATAAATTGTAAGTGTCTTTGAAATTGAAAGCAAAGATGTTCATATGTATAGTGTGTATGGAACAAAACAAAATGAGTGTCAACTTGTTCAATGCTTAAAGGAATTGAAAATAAAGTGTTGAATTAGTTTCCATTAAGGATTTAACACATTTGTTTTCTTCTCGACCATGTCCAAAATATGTTAGGAGATTAGACTCCTAGACATTTTGCTTGTTGACATTTGTTGGATGCTGAAACATTGCATTTCCTTAATCCTGGTTCACAATCAATAAGCATTGTATTGATAACACTGCAGTTTGCATGATTCAATATGAATGAATAAGAATTAAAAATAGAATGGTGTAATGCAAGTACTTGTGTGAAATTGCAAATGCATTGTCAAGTTACTGGAGATGCTTTGCTACTTGCTTCACCTACAATCTGTATGATGCAATTATCCATTGCAAGGGTGAATGTCCCTTGCAGTTGAAAATTTTGTAGCAAGAAAATTACTGTGGACATGTCTCTCTTGTAGTCTACATTGGAGAAAGTGGGCATAGACAAATCTTGTGTCAAATCCACATGCAGTGCATCATGTAGTATCATTTTATGTTATTTGTGTAAAGAAAACTCTTTGTCTACATGAAATACAGATTGGTTCGTATGGGGGAAAGTGTACATTTTTAGGTCTTAGTGTTCTTGTCACCTACAGGGGTAGTGCAAATTCAATTAGCAATAAATCATAGCAATGCTCTATTTACAAAGATCGGTATAGAAAATCATATATGGAAAATGCTTTTGAACAAAAAACTACTTTATAATGTAAAAACTAAATGGTTGACATGTATACTTCCATGTTTGAGGTCTTCAATGGTTATAGAGATGCTTTTGTAGATGAATCATTGAGTTCATCAATGAAACTAGACTGTGTTGTTTTCATCAAATTTTTGCCTTTAGGCCCAGAACGAATAATATTTCTAAACAATATGAAAGGGGCTTTTGCTTATGCCAAGATCAATTGAAGCCTTGCATATAGCTTTGCATGGCTGATGGGAACTATAAGCTGCAACATAGAGAATTTTCAAAATGCAAGATTGCAAATGAAATCAGTTTAAGAATTGTATGACATTGAAATAGTTATAACAGTAAACTATTCTATTAGCAAGTTTATTGTGTGCAAAACAAGCTGAACAAACTCTTAAATAGATTCAAGAAAGAAAAGTGCTAAATTATGTATGGTATTTTCGTGATTTGTACAAGACATATTACACTTGCAAAATCATCTTGGCTCTCCCCATCTTTAACTTGCAACTCATACTGTGTTGGTGCTTGGAAATGGCTAGTAACAACAACACCGATTGATCCAATAGAGAAACTGTCATTTGATTGGATGAGTTGTAAAAAGGTTGTGTCGGGAATCAATCTATGTTCTTGATAGACTTTCTCAATGGGCTCAATAGTGCTCCTAGTAGTCAAAATAAGGGAGTAATCAACATCTCCTCTTTCATATTGTGTTTTTTTCCTGATCACAAAGTTCATGAGGCAGACACTTGTATTAGGTGATAACAATGGCATAAATGTGTCTATTAATTTGTTGTTGATATTTGCAGTGATTTTCATTTGGCCATGACTATCAACCAAATCAATGCACAATTGGTGCTTTTGGTGGTGTTCTAGGATCTATGGTAATTGGAGACCCATAAAAAACCAAAACATCTCTCTCAAATGCCAAAGCTATTTGCTTCGTGCATCTATCAAAGATGGTTGAGGGCTCTGCAGTTGCTATTTTGAATTTGCATGTTGTGATATGAAGAATAAGTGAAAATAAATTTTTAATCAAGCATATAAAAAGTGAAATTAGTTACAAAAAAGATAGAATAAGATACTTGCCTTTTTTCATCATGTTTCTCAATTGTCTAAGCCATCTTTTGTTTTGCAAGAGAACCAGATCATGTTTTCCAAGTGCCTTTGCAAATATATGAAATGAGATGTTTCTATCAAGCACATGTAATAACAAAAACTGAAAGGAATACATTAATAAGATTTGATATGTTTTTGTAATTTTTTCTTGCCAAATGTGTAGGACTTACCTATTTCTAGATGTTTTGAACGCTGTGTTAGAAGGTGGATAATTATGAGATCTATGTTCTACAAAAAAGCACAATATTTCCAATTTGTAATTTGCAATTTATAGATTTGATATGTGTAAGAAAACTATTTCCAAGCCTCTGATAAAATGTGGTGTAGTGGTGCATAAATTTTTTGGATTTTATAGTATCTCTGTAATTTAAAAATGTACCATGTGTTGTTTTGTTTTTAAATATTTTTCATAACATCAAACCTGTCTTAAAAAAACCATCCAAAAATTTGCAGTATCACAAGCATGGAAGATAGATGCAACTCTATGATTTAGACTATTGTTTTTTGAATGATAGAGAGACCTGAAATTGACAGAAGTACAAAACAAAACCTGTTATATGAGTAGCTTTTAGGAACTAAGTTGGATAATATTAATGACAAATCGAATAAAAAATAGCATAAACTTTAACACCAATCTAAAGGGTTCATGTCCATTAAGTAAATACTATGAGCATGCAGTTGTCGATGGTTATACAATCCAAAAAAGACTTACTCTTAATTTTTTCCAAGTAAGGAATCATGTGGTATGGAAAGCCTTAGCAATATTGTGTGCAAGAAAAAATCTATTTTATAACAAATATATGTTGAGTCGCAAATGGATGGTCATATCAATGATTTGGAAGAGCATTACTGATGGTCCCCACCATGGACATTACGAACCAGAGATTTGCATGGGTAGAGATATCAACAAGCTATTAAATTGTGTAGAGACATGGACTATACGGACAAAGACTAATGGAACTATTCTTTTGCACCTACATAAGTTTGATGCTCATTGTGTACAATAGTGTGGGTCACCAATAATAGAAGAATGCATAAAGGATGGTAATTTGAGACAATTGTAGTTGCGACATTGGCCTAATCACTAGAACTGAAGGGATATTGCAAAATGGTCCGACCAATATGTATCTAGCACTCTAAATTTGAAAATGTCAAGTTTGGTGCTTTGTATCCAAAAGTGATCCAACAAAGTGCTAGAATGTGTTGTTGGCTTGTCAACAACCAACGACAATTTGCATTGTTCCATAAATTCAAGCAGAAGCACTTTTGATCTTGTAGATTGTAACATGTCAATGTTGAAGTCTCTGGTAATTACCAATTTTGAATTAGTTGGCAGTGAGGTTATAAAAATCTATAAAAAATTGAGAAGATCATGAACCAGTGTGTTTGGTCTTGCATACAGATTTATGATACACATAGCAATATGCATGTGCAAGAGGTCAATGGTTATTTATTCTAGATATCTTGTTGAAAAGTTTTGAAAGTCTCGCACCAAAACTATTTTTCTTGAGCATGTTAGTAGCCCATGAAATGCCAGTTGCTATATAACAATTGTGTGTTTTGTCAATGAAATCAATATGATCGATCAAACTATGTTTCGTCTCTTGGAAGCAAAGGATAGTTGCTTGTAGAAAATCATGGTCGTGTGCTATTTCTTGGGCATGTAGTGCAAATCTGTGCATGTTCAAAGAGCATATGTAAAAATGGTCTAGAGAGACAGACAAACGGCTGTGTTGCACTTTCCATTGTGTAGATGCCACTAGGCATTGCATTTTGCTATTTACTTTTTTGGACACTCTAAATTTTTGTTCTTGTATTCTATGCATCAAATATAGTGATTCAATGTTTCTTACATGTGGAAAAGAAGTATAGACAAGGCCATGTTGATAGAATTTACAAGGGTCAAAAGAAATTGTGTCCATTGTCAAACCCTGTGCTCTATTGATAGTTCGTGCACATGCAAGTTGCAAAGGAAATTGTGCTCTAGTTAGTATTTTTGTACCTATTTTTATTTTTCTAATGATTCTCATTATGGGTGTCCAAGAAGGCATAATAGAATCTATGTATAGATTTTACATCTTTTGTCGACGTAATTTTCCAATAGTTGAATCATTGAAATGCACCCAAACAATGTCTTCTTGCTTGGTTGTATACAATTTGAAAATCCCATCTGCACCATTGACCAGCCCATCCTCTGTATCGATGTTGGAAGCAATAAATTCAACCAAAATGTCTTGCTTCAGTAGAATCATAGGAGGCAACAATGATCTTGGAATTTGACGTTGACTAGTATCAATTGCAATGTCTTGTTTATCAATTGCATCTAGAACACAAAGCTTTGTCGGTAAATTGTCTAACATTTTTTTGTTGTGCATTTTGACTGCTGTATTTCTATGAAACAAATATGGAAATCATGAATCATTTAGAGGTGCCTTATAGCACGTTGTATTCAAAAAATGGATTTCCCCGATTGTTTGTTGTCTAGTTCTAGCATGATCAAGTATAGAAATGAAATGTTCATTTGTTTCTTTGACTACACTATGTAGCTCAAAGCATTTGACATTGTCGATCCAAAATGTGTATGGAATTTTTTCTTTATCTATTATTGGATCTTCAAATATCCAAGTATCACACATAGGTTGTGCCTGGTAAAAATCACCACAGAAAATGATATCCATGTCTTGAAAAGGTGTTTTCGATGTGTGCTTGATTTGGCGCAGTCTTCTGTCAATGTTGTAAAGAATTTTTGAATCGATCAACAAAACTTCATCAATAAGAAGTATTTTCATCTGCTCCAATTTCTTGTTGAGGGCATCAAATATGTTTGAATTGAGGGGTAGCATTTTTGAAGAATTGCATGTCAATTGAAAGATTGAATGTGTAGTGATGCTACCTGCATTGAATGCAAATTTTCCTATTGAAGCAATAATGATGCCCTTAGGCTTTAATAGATCACTATCCAGTTGTTTATCATAGTATGGAATCATTGCTTCAAAAAGTATTTTTTCTATATACGTTTTCCCTGTGCCAGCTCCTCCCGTCAAGAACAAGTAGAATGCTTTTTTTGGAGCAAGCCTTTTTATCATTAGTACGTCCTTTACTATTGATTTTTGTTCTCTATTCAACTACCTTTGCAATTTGTAATATTCTTTGTTGCTTAATAGAAGTGGGTGTGCCATTTTTGAAAATAGTTTTTTGCAAATAGAATCTTTGAGCTTTGTATTCCTGATGTGCTCCAAGTCATTCATGATGTCATATTTGTGCATCTCATTTTCCTCTGTATTTGCATTGAACACATCTGCAATGTCAATTATTGGGAGGTGATTATTTTCAGCCTTTGTGGAAGCTTCATCGATGTCACCCCATTTAAGGACAATTTATGCGATGAACATCTTTTCAATATTTGCAATTTTCTCTTTCTTTGCATTGAATGTTGTAGTCCATGTTTCATATCAGCTAGAAGAATTTGTTCAGTACATTTGAAAGGCACATATAGCATAAGTTTTTCTCTGCAATAGTTTTTAGGATCAATGTGTGGATTGTATCTTACATAGCGTATGATCTATGGTGTTTCTCTTCTTTGAATTTTCCTTGCTTTGCCAGAGTAGTAAGTAGCATATTCAGCCAAAGATATATTGTCTAGAGCTTCAGGCCATTGCATGTATTTTTCTACTATAGATGCACACATGATATTTTCAGAATCAGCTCGCTCTTTTGCCAATAGCTTAGGGCTTTTTAACATGTAGACTCAGTTTTCCATTGGTAATGTATTGATGAAAACAATATTCCTTGAGAATTTGTGCAATGGAAACAATAGAATAATATGAACAGCTTGATGACTAGACATTTGCTGATAGTTAAGTAAAGCATTGCCTAGTTTGCGTATAAATTGTAATTTTCCATTGTATGCAGCTGTGCATTCACGTCTCAATTTATGAAATGAAAGAGACAATGTTCTATCTCACGCCATATATATTATAGTGATGTAGCAAAGATGAACGCACAATGTAACGCATTGAAACAGCATTTCCTTTCTCGCCCGGTACGGTTCACTGCATGGCCCTTTGGCACAATGTTTCAAAATAATACCTCTAGCTGGAAGCAGCCGAAATGTAAGTCGTTTCAGCCCATTTCCGTTCTCCCAATGCAGCCAATATTCAAATGAAATTTTTACAATAAAGTTCATCGGCGTCAAATGCTTTCAAATCCTTCTTCTGAGCTGCCGTATTGGTGGTGGAGCGGCTCCCAAAACACCAGTTCTCATTTGAGCGCCAAAACATGCAACTTGAATTTTTGAATCTCTTGCAAGTCTCTGTGTGATGATGCGTTTGCATTTTGGCAAGATTTGTATTGAGCAATAGCGAGTCACATGAAATATACTTTTCCACAAAGATTTCTATTTCAGAATTTGAGCATTTGCCATATATAGGTGCATCTTTTATCCATAGTAGGAAATGAACATGTTCATTGCCTCAGTTTTGGAATTCTGTAACAAAAGAATAGTTAGTGACTTGTCCGAATAGCTCATGGTTTTTTAGCATTAATTTTTGAAATGCATTGACTCTGTGATTGAAATAGCAGTTGCAAAGCACATGATTTTTCCTTATTTTGAAATCCAAGTCTTTGTCTTCTATGGTTTCATTATATTTAGATTCATGTGGGGCACATATTCTGTGCAAAGCTTTGTACAATGGCTCCCAAAAATGCTCGACACTTGTTAATGTCACAAAGAAGGTTGGAGGTCCCAATTGTCTTATCTTTGCAAGTATGTATTTTTTTTGTGTTTTCCAAATAATCAAGAGAGGTTCTAATGCTTTTTAATGTTCTATAGCCCAATGGGGATCTTAATATTTTTTCAAGATTTGCTGGATTGCGTATGTCTTTTGCAAGAAATTTCCCACCTTTCAATTCAACCTTCCATATGCAAATCCATGCTAGCGAGGAAACTTGGAGAATAATAATTTTTATAGCCTTGAAAAAAATGTTTGTAATGTGTTGTGCAAAGTCATTGTCTTTATGCATGAGCTCCCATCTTGCAATTTTTTGGTATGTCAAATTTTTAGTTATGTCAGTTGGGCATGCTGAAACATAGAACAAAGTAGGGAAATTCATTTCCTTTGCATATATGTTTTGGAAAATACCAAGAGGTTTGAACCCTTGTGATGGTGCAATTTCAATTATTGTTGTGTCAAGGTCTTTGAATGATTGTGATTCATTAAACCAATATATCATTGATTCAGCTATTGGATCCTCATCAAATTCAAATGTGCCATCTTCCATAGCTTGTTTTGTTTCTGAACCTGTCTCTATTGATGTTGTCTTTTTTGTCAGCAATTCATGCCATTCTTTATTTATAGAGATGTTCTCTTTTTTGTATAGCAGTTTTTTGGATAAAGCGATAAAAGCATTTATAACTATGTTAGGTCTAATATTTCCTTGTGAATATGCATTATCATATTCTAGCTTTCACTTTAGCCTAACAGCTACTATTGCGGATTCGTCCACTTTCCTAGGCAAGGCTTGTTACACTCTATCGAAGTCTACAGGAACATTAATAATTGTCCCGAGCAAGCCATACTATGCTCATTTATACCCTAATTACCTAATTTGTGCAAAAGCCACGTGCAAAGACACAAGTCTTTCTTCAAGACTAGTCAAACAATGCACAACATCTATTTGTGAATTTCGTCTTATTCTTGAAGGTGTAGAAAAACATGGAATTTTTCCATCTAGTGTGGATTTTACACATTATTTGCAAATGGATTGGCCTATCTCCATCTTCTTTTCATATGTCTGGTTGAAAGGTAAAGAAAATGCGTCCACCAGTGCACTGTCAATTTTACAGATGTTGTGATGGAAATGCAACATGTCACAAATAGAGAATGGTTGTATGGGAGTGTCATTTATCATTTGTAAGTACAAGCTAATAGATTTTTGGATTGTGTTGTTTTTGCTATGAGCATTTTTTCCTTTTTTTACTCATTACTGCCATTTTCCTTTTGTAACATTGAAAATCTATATGGTTTTTGTGTCCTTTTTTGCAAGGGCAAAGCACATTTGTGTTACCCACTTTGTATTTGCCTCTTCAAAGTGCGTAGTGATTATCGTTGTCCTATATTTTTTGCGAGGTCACAGTATTGAATTTTTCTACTTGTAGTGCAATGGGTGGGTGTGCATTGTGCATTTGAACTTTCAAGGAGCACAATGTATGATGCATTCTAAAATTTGTTGTAGCATTTGTGTGTCTTGCTACAATTGTTTATTTTTTACAAGAATTTTTCACATTGTTCATTGTCTTCGATACAACAAAACTTGACATATCTTGAACATAAACTAGATCATTCATAGGGATGGTCTGTGTGAATTGTTCTTTTTCTTGAAGAGGTTCATAGTGACAATGACCTGACCTATTTCAAAAATAAATTAAGTTCAGATTTATTTTTGGGTTATTGAATTGGAGTATGTTTTCTACTCAGGCAATGGAGATAATTTCCACGTGTATTTTTGCATCAAAAATATGAGATAGCCATAGCAGGAAAAATTCAGTTCCTTCAACCTGGCTTTTTACATATGGCACGCCAATTCTGGAAACCAATGACTTTATATGCAGTAGATGATTATTGTTGTCTAGACTACCCATATAAAAACTTTCAAAACAAGAAATTGCATATTTGTTTTGAATTGACAACGCATTAGCCAATGACTGTGCCATGAATAATCACAAAGAAATTGGATGAAATTGTTTAGGAAGCAAAAAAGCTATGGCAACAAACATTCTTTTTCCACATGCACTATGAAATGTAGGCACCCTAAAAATCCCAATTGTTTCAAACACATTTCCTATTGCTTGCCAAATATTGCCGACATTGAAATTTGGAATTTGCAAATGTGGTTGGACATTTTCAATGTGAAAGTATGTGTCTAGTCATGAGAAGATAGGCTCATAGTGGCTAGCAGTAGGAGTTATGTTATGGAAAAGAATCGATATTGTAGGATTTGTTGCATGCTCATTGAAATGCAAATACATTGTCTTGTGCGTCAAAGAACAAATGTGTATTGGAATGTCTAGCCAATATGCAACCATTTTAGACAGAATGTGTCACCCCATACCCCAGTCTCACAATTGTTATTGATTTATGTTGCTGACATCCTCATTCTTTGAAGGTACGTGTTTTTGTCATGTACGTTATGCAAACTGGTTTGCATTGTTGGATGCAAATCAAGCTCATTAGAATTTAAAGTTGTAGGACAATGATTATGAAAAGTGTTTAAAAAATGATCGACCAAACCATTGCGTAGCTGTTTTGATGTATACTAGCAATGCACTAGGACATGTACTGTATCAAATAAGCAATCACAAACTTTGTAATTGAAGGAGTCTATTAAAAAAAATGCACATGGCACAAATCCTCATCAATAGATGTATAAAATGCATTTGCAGTTGGCTTGTAGGTTTCTACTATGATTGGCTTGTGGGATAGTTTTTGTCTCTTCACACAATGGTTTGAAACCATACGTGCAAATTCAATGTCCAATATTTTAGAAACAATTAATTTATTAACAATTGTTTTTAAAGTAATTATTTGAATGTAATGTTTGATGTATGAAACATTGAATAAATACAATGGAAAAAAAACAAGAAAATACTTCCTACAAGTAGGTGCAATATAGAGCTCCCACTTGCACACCTGCGATGGAAACTACATGGCAAGCAAGGCAGAATACAAACAATAAATTTTAAGATCAGGTTGTGTAGCTGAAATACAATTTGTTTTAAAGCTAGAAGCATCACAACAAACATCTGATAGCTACAACAAATAAAACTAAACATGGATATGTATTACTCACATAAATAAATATAAATTCAAGTTGTGATGATATCTAGCAACAACAAAGATCATATTTAGTGCACAATCTACAAAATAGGAACAAAATATGTTTAGCAGTGGCAATCTTGTTCCAAAAAAAAGCAAATAGACCAAGCAAAACCAAAAAGAAAACAATGAAGTCTGCTACCAACACTGTCAAGTTTTGCAACTCGATGCATCATTATAACTTTCACACATATATGTCTACCCATAGGAATATGCATATATATATATACACACACACAACAAAACACATATATATATATATATATATATATATATATATATATATATACATTTGTATATAGACATATATGTATAAGCGCAAATACAATCTTGTGGCTTGAAAGCAAGCTCTAGATTACGAATCTATAAACACCCAAACCTTT
>VDFB02353632.1:0-37541 GCA_007258455.2 Sequoia sempervirens
TCTCAGGATGGGAAAGATTGTAGATTGGAAGCTATAAGGGCTGGTGGAGAGAGCTATTGAACTATTGGGGAATTTTGAATGCTATGTGGTTAAAAACACATATAGAGAAGCCAAATTTGAAGTAGATAAATTAGCAAATCTCAGTGCAAATGAGGCACTTAAGAAAAATATTATCTCTCTTTTCATAAGGCTTAATGGTTTTCACAAGTGGATTTGTGTGGTAAATCTTTATGGTGAGGGGGATGTTGGTGTTGGTTGCATCTTGTGCCTCAATGGATGTTAGGATATCAGTCTAGGCACAAGTCAAGATTTCAAATTTTGGTGACTAATTCTTAGTGCATGTGGTGCTTGTTCACGTGTTCTTGTGCTATGCTTGTGCCTTTGTTATGGAGAGGCACGCTGGGATGACATGTGGTTGAGCCTACTCCTGGTTGTATCCACATGGATCCCAAGTTCTTTCCTTGGAGTCACACCTAATCCCTTGTCACAAAGTGTTGTGATGGATGGAAAGGACAACTAATGTTGGTGTTAAACCTCTCAAAGGTTTTCATCGACTTGATCTAGGAACACATGGTGTATGTTCGATTGTTCTAGCATCAAGCTTAAATTTTGTTGCAGGAACACTAGGATGACAAAAGGCATCACCAGATTTAGGCCATATACACATGGCACATTGGTGCTACTCTATGTAGCATATCTAATCATTTGTTTCAAGGAGGTGTGATGGAATGCTAGGTGGATGTGTTGATTGTGGATTACGTGCTTCCTTTTAGAGGCACTTTCCTAGCATATTTTTTTGGACTTGCCATTTTTGGCAGCTCTCCATCCTATGGCCTAGAAGTAAAGGTGAAATAACATTACAACTCCTTCACTCGAGTTGATTTGATGTGCAAAATTAATTAATTAGGGTGTCTTATCACCCAAGCTAGCTTAAGTTTCTTAACATGTGGGCTAGCTCAAGAGTTAATGGTGAATCATTTACTATGTTAGGCTCTCATCCATGCAAAAATATTGAGGGATAGTTTCACAGTCTAGAAGGGATGCACAGACAAATTGTAATCATGGCAAGATTTTAATTGGAAAGCTTCAACATGAGAAAACCAACCTTTAAAGGATGAAACTAGAGGCTGAGCATTCAATATGTATGGAGTTTTTTTATGGATAGAGCAATGGACACCCCTATAAGGCTGGTCATATCTCATCGACAAATGGATTTTCTGCGTGAAGTCTCAAAGCTTAGGTTGAGGAGAATTATGCTTGAGAACAATTTCCTATCGCTTGGTGTAGTGAAGTTGGTGTTGGGGCATGAGTTCTTAGTAGCGAATGAAAAATACAAGGTGGACATGGATATATCCTCTTGGTTTGTTACAACATTGTTGGATATCCAACTGCCAAAGAATGAGGTGTTACAAATAACAAGGAAGCTGGTGAAGCCAAAGCTATTGGGCGGCCTCAAGGAGGTAGTGGATTTTGCATAGTTGGGTGCCAAAATTATAAGGCCAAGGGACCTAGGCTTGCTCAATATTTTAGGTGCGGTGGTCAAACTCTACCCTTTCTTGTTGGATGTCAAAAGTGTCAACCTGTTGCTTCATTAAACACATGTGCTAGAGGTGTGAGGTTCTTGAAGAAATGGGTGCATATGGAACCAGTTCAGGATTTTTCCTGGGTTGGTGACTATATAATCTATCTACAAGAGAATGGTGTTGAATAAGTTTAAGTTTTTCAATTTTGAAATAATATTGTGTGTTTTCCTCCATACGATGAGGCAAATTTGTAAATTATTTTTGGTTGCATAGGGTAGCCTGGGTTGTCCCATTTTGTCAATTGAATCCTTTTTGGATTGTTGGGAATGAGACCATCAGCTAAGCTCTCAGTTGTACACAAAAAAAATAATCTCTTTTTGAATATTAATAAAATTACACCCTTAAATAGCAAAAAAAAATATTTCCCTCTAACCTTTGCAAAATTATTGAATTTTGATTAAATAAAATTACTAATTTCTCATATGCAATTATATTTTATTTTCATAACAAATTAACACATTAATTTTGATTCATTTTTACTGTGGCGCTCCCTTTGGGAACTTAGACAAACCACTATGCGGAAGTGGTTGTAGCCTACCATGGTCTAAAGTTGACACAAGTTAAAGGTTACAAGAAAGTATGGCTTGAGGGAGATTTTCTCAATATTATTAATAATCTGAAGAGTTGTGTTGCCCCTTCATGGACTATTGAATATTTGATTAGGGATGCTATTGATATTCTTAAATCCTTTGATGAGTATTATGTTCCTCATATTTTGAGAGAAGGAAATGGATTAGCTGATGTTTTCGCTAATCTAGGAGTTAGGAATTTTAGGGAATGGGGTGTGAACGACCCCCTCCCTATGGAGGCAATTGCTTGTATTAATCATGATTTCCAAATTTAAATTGTTTGATGATTTTTTAAGGCTCGAGGCATGCATGACTATCTTCACGTGGCAGGTTATTATGTGGAGGGATGGTAAGCTAGATATGGAGAGAGCTGATTGTACCCTGGTTGATATTTGTATGGAATGGGACTCTAGGCTCATTATTTTCTCCTGCCAAAATTCCGTTGTCACACAGATTGTGGGCATTCTTTGTATCCCCTTCTCGAGGTTTCTCCTCATTGCTTTCAAAGTTCTCAAGCTTCTTAGCTCTGCATATTCTATAGCCATGGGAGGTGATAGGAATCGCATGGATCCTTTCTCCTGTGACACTATCAAGAAGAAGTTGGAGGTATGGAGGATTTTAGAGAAAGGTGGGCTGACTTCGTACCTAGAAAGGTTGCATGGGAACAACCCACAAATGATGAAATTGTTTGCAAAAGCATGGAACAATAGGGTTTTCAAGTTAGGTGGAATGAAATTTGATGTGAATGAGGATTTTATAGCCAATATTACTGGGTTGCCTATGGATGGTAAGAAATTTCTTAGAGACAAGAAGGAATCATAGGCAGCCATGCAAATCTCTTTCAAAGGGGATGAAGCTCAAGACCTGAAGACGATGAAGAGTGGTGGTTACCAGAGGAGCTCTCTCAAGGCACTTTGGGGGGATGTGGTCGAGGAACTCATGAGATATATTACCCTCGAAGGGAACTTCTCTGTGGTAAATGCTTACCATTTTGTTATGCTCAATCATTTCTGCCATAAAAAGATAATTTATTTTCCTTATTATCTCTTGGCATCATTGGATTCTAGTATGAAGGACCATAAAAAGAACCCCAAAAATCCGGTTTTGCATGTGGGGCTCATTCTTTTAATTTATGATTATGCTAAATATTTTGAGGTGTCTAAGACAATTACAACTCCTAAGGGTAAGCAACAAAAGCTGACTGTGGAGTATGAAACAGTTTCTAAAGAGGATTCGGTTGGTAAGAAAGGGAAGAAGAGGAAACTCATCTTGGAAGAGGAGTCGGGGTTTGAGGATGATGTGGACTATGCCCCAAATTCTCTTGCTTCCATGGAGATGGTCCCACAACCCCCTAAATTGGGTAAGTATAAGAAAGGGGTTTCGAGCCCTACTAAGGGTTATGAGACCTACAACAAGGATTTGGCTGCTGATATGCCAAGTAGATGACTGAAGGAGAAGATTGAATTGGTTGGTGAGGTATCTTTGCTGCCCCTATTTTGGGGACAAAGCATAAGAAGGAGCTGGAGGAGGGATGTAACAAGAAACTGGTTGTAAGGTTTGTGAGCCAATTTCTTGAGATGCAAGCTAACTCTCCCCTCAAGATGGTGGGTGGGAAGGGTGTTGTAGATTCCCTGGTTGTGGACTTGGGCTTGCAGAAGAAAAGGAATGATGTAGCTAAGGAGATTACAAACTCCATTCAAAAAATTAAAATATTGGTTGCTGCTAGGAAGGGTAAGGATGTCTTTGCTAGTTAGGACAAGGTAAGCTCCTCTTAGGAGGATGATGCTATGGGTAAGGGTGTTTTCAACTTTGATAGGGAAGACATTTCTAATGTTCCAGGAATTGCTAGAGAGGGTTCCATTGTTTTTTGCAAATTGTTTAAGTGGGTGTTCAATGAACTTAACATGATCAATGTTAAAGTTTAGGGTGTGATGAGTAAAGCTGAAAATTCTTCACTTCAAAACCATATTGATGAACTGTTTGACTCTTTGAAAATTGTGGCAGATGAAACATTGAAGATGAAGCAAAATCTTGAAGAAATAATTCTCACCCTGTAGGATCAAATGGAGAGGATTTTTGCTAACCTGGAGAAGGGTGGGGAGGGGAATAAATATGTCATTAATTTTGAGTTTGCTGGAATTACCTCTCCTTTTGACAATGCCAAGAAACGCAAGGACATTTCTCATGCTGAAGAGACTGGTGTTGGTGGTAAGTTTATGGAGGAAGAGGTTTATGTTGGTAAGGGTGGTGATAAGAATAATGTTTTGATTAGTGAGGTGAATGTGGGTGGGCCTGGGGCTAGAACGCAAAACAAGAACAAGGTTCAGGTTGGGGCTCCTGTTAAAGATTTACTGATGTCATGGATGACGATTAGAAGGTTGTGGCGAGCAATGCATAGGCTGTTGATATCCTGAAGAATATGTATTGTTGTTGTTTGTGTCCCTCCTTTTTGGATCTTGTCTCGCTAATGGTGTGCTGTGTATGGGATGATTTATGCTTTATGTAGTTTTCTTTACTTTCAACTACTCTTTTTTGTAACGAGTTTTGGACTCCTTCAAAACCCATTTTTTACCTCTAATCAAAAACACATTAATTTTGATTAATTAGACAAGGCATAAACCCCTAACATTTTTTTAATTTTCAACATTTTAAAATATCACAACATTCAAACACATAGAACCTTTTCATGATAATAATTAAATACTTAACTTTAACATATTACATATATGTAATTGGAAATATTCTAGTATAGTTAAATGCGTGAATTAGTTAAATTCACGAGGAAACTAGAAGATGAAATAAATACATAAATAAAAACACACATTATTTGTTTATTCACAACAACTGGATCTAGAATTGACTTTGATTTGGGTCTTGGTTTTTCAAATTGATGCAGGAGCATCCATGGCTCAGTGCAATCCTATGTCAACTTGAAGGTTTTATTTTTGAATTTTTTCAATTTTGGTGTGTTGAATTTCATGTTTGATTATTGAAATTATTCATATTTTGGTGTAAAATTAAATATTTTGTGATGTGGGGAATTTTAATTTGGATTTGATTTCAAATTGGGTCAAAGTGGTGAAGCGAAATCATGGAGAATATGCTTTAAAACTGAAAAAGAAATAAAAATGCAATTTATGGTGTGGGTTTATTAGGGTCCTTAAATCCATTTGTAACTCACATTTTAAATTTCCACAGCTCCTAAAAAATAGGAACCCAGAAGGTGGGCGCTTGGGTTGAGGAATCTGCTTTTTTGCTTTATTTGTGAAAGCATTAAAGCCATTTTAAAGCCATATTGTATTTTGGCCTAAGTTTGGAAGATTACAATGCATATTTATTCAAGAGTGAATATTAAATTATATTTTATTTTCCCTTCTTGGAGGGGCGTTGATTTTCTTGGGGGGTTTTGGAATGCAAACAAAATGTAAATAAAATGCATTGGAAATGTCATTACAAGAAAACATAAGAAGATAAAAGTAAAATTCATCTCATTTTGGAGTTAGTCTTTCCAAAGAAGGGAAATAGGAGAGACTAGGCGTAGCATATCTCCAGAGAGTTGTTGATGATGGCAGATTTCAAGGGTGTGTAGTTGATTTCATATCTTTCGAAGTTGCAAAGATTGATGTGTGAAGTTGCATTGTTGTAGTTGTGTTGTTTGCAGGTGTGAAGGTTGAGAGCTAACCTTTGATTGTTGAGGCAATAATTTGATGTTCATTTCTATTTTTTAATACATTTCCAAGGGCATGTAACAGCCCACAACCATTTGATGTTGTATGTAAGTGTGTGGTTGTGTTGCAGGTGAAAGGTTGTGTTGCAACCTTGGATTTTGGTGAAGATAAATCCATTTTTATTTTTTATTTTTGTATGCATCTGAAAGGGCATGTAGCAGCCCACAAACCTTGTGGTTGAATGTAATTTCTTGTTGTTTTTTTTTTTATGAATTGGCATTAATCTATATTAATTGAAAGATTAAAATAAATATTCACAAAAAAAAGTGGGTGGTGATTTCCTATTGAATTTTAAGTTTGTGAATGAAGGAGTTTGTTGGTTGTAAATTGCAACCTAGCTATGCAAAAGTTACAAAGATAAAACTTCTAATTTTTGGTGTAATTTGTATTGGGTGAGTGTGAGGAAAGAATTAATTGTGAGAGTAAACTTGAATCAATTTACCTCTCATACATTAGAACTATCAAAAGATAAATTTCACATATTTTCCCAAATTGAACTATCCCAAATAACCACTATTAGGGCTAAAACCTATTCTTACACAATAAAATATTAAGCATGACTGCTCCATACAAGATATCTAAAACACATTAAAGACACTCAATGCGATATAATATAAGTGAAATAGTCATCAATATTGCATCAACTAATAATCATTTAAAAGCTACATGGTTCTAAACATAGATGCAAACATTGATAATCAATAATAAATATAGTGTTGAGCTAGATAACACAATCAATCACAGATAACTGAAATAGTGAAAAATTTGAAGCCAAAATAATTAATAGTTTACACACATTCATAGTCATAATGAATGCATATCAAAATACATAGTTGAATAAAATATTCCAATACAAAACATCATCAATATGATACAACAATGGTAATTAATTTTTTTTATCAAGAAGTATAGTATCCAAAATATAAATACAAGCATTCATGCAAGGCATATACACTTGAGGATTCACTGATATCACAAGACAAATTCAAATCTAGACTCTTGTGATAATAAGTTTAACTTGAGCTTACAAACCTAAAGTCTATTAATGAGTATTTGTTTTTCTATGAGATCTATTAGTTAATCCACAACTATCACATCATTTCTCTCACATCATTTAGGATTTTAAGAGGGTGCCATAAGTATACATCACTCAAAACTTAGGGGTGAACCAAGAATTAATAATTTTATAATTTATCACATCTATCACCCTTGGAACTCAAATTTTACAATCTAGTGTTATTTTCATTTGATGAGTGATTTAGATCCAAAGCTAAATAAACTAGATTCCTAGTAATATCATGTTGATTTATATATTAGAGCAAATTAAACATAAAACTAACATCAAAGTTGTGCAAGAAAATTCGGTGTAAAATTTATTTAAATTTAGCAAAATGTAAAATTTTGCATCTAGTTTCTTTATATTTCCTTGGTTTTATTTTCTCTGATATATAACATTTCAAATCTATATTTTCTTAAATTCTCTAGATTTCATTACATTGAGGCCATGTGTACTAATGTCAAATAAAAACATTTTATCAATTTTATAGATCTCGGGACTTTCTCTACCTAACATGATTTGCATTGCCTTTCCAATTATTAACTTCCAACTCACTTCAACCCCAAATTCTTTAAAATGTTTCAATATATTTTTGGAATAAAATCCATATTATGACAACCAAGGGGAAAATAACCCTTAAAATCTTGATCTAATGTTTTTGGAATTAAGTCCATCTTACGACAACCAAGCGGAAAGTAACCCTTTCTTAAACCTTGATGTAATTTTTTTGGAATCAAATCCATCTTACGACAACTAGGGGAAAAAAAACCTATCTTAAAATCCTAGTGTATAAATATTTTAGATTTGACTTTCCTTTATACTCTTGAGGTGTTAAATAAGCATAACTCGAGGTAACCCAAGTACCAAGTAGCAAGATCTTATATTATTTACTATGTCAAGTGTAATGATCTTGTCACATTCAGGCTTCAAATTTTCTACACTTGATTTTATATATTTTAGGTATTTTCTATCTTGGAGCTAAAAATCCTTTAACTTTCCTTATTTTATTATGATGTATAATGCAGATGTAAACTCGATTATGAATTTATATATATAATTTTTTGGATTTGAAGCTCAAAAATTTAAATTTTTGGTGAATGACCACTTTGAAGGAAAACTAGATATGAAGCTCCTTTAAATTTAAGTGCATTAAACTTTTTGGATTTAGACATAATTGTGGCTCATATTAGATCAACAACCTTCCAATAAACCACATGGCATGATTTTAGTTGAACTACAATATGTGCTACATGCCACCTATCAACCATCATTCTCTAATTAAATTGTGATAAAACTTTTTTGGGTCCAAAATTTGTTCACATGAGATCAAGAGTAATAATGAAGAACTTGAAAAAAATGGATGAGGATTTCAATTAAACTTAATATATGATGACAATTTTTTTTAAACCTAATGTATGAATTTTATAAAAAAAATAATTTGACTCCTAATATTTTGAGGTTAAGATTTTGTAACCAAATAATATTATTAAACTTCAAAATAATTAAACTCTAATATATAAATTTTTCAAAATTTAAATGAAACTTAAAAAAATGACAAATAATATGAAATATAAAAATACTAAAATATCTTGATATAGACTTTCACTCAAAACTTGACATATAGATATTCCTTGAAACCATATTTTAATACCTATAATTTATTATTCTTATAAAACCATGATAACTACCTATGTGTTACCATCTCACATTAACTTTCTACCAAAAATAATAATAATTTCACCATACCTAAAACTAAACATATTATAATTTTTTATAGTTTCATATGAAAAACAAATGTTCATCATAAAAAAATATTGAATGGTGTAATCATTAATTGAGATCGGTTTTAATATTGTTATCATCGTTGGTAATCAATTATTCAAAACAGTATTTTCATGTTTTTAAAATGGATAGGTGTCTACTCACAATAAGACTATTTTTTTTAATAATTTATACAAACCTTGTTGAAACATCAATAGTCCAAGTCTCTCATCATCTTATACATAGTCAACCTGTTATTATATATGTTGATATTAGAAATGTGACTTTCTCCCACGTAGGAAGTATCAAAATAAATAGTGGTTCAATTTATTTAAATATTTACTATAAAAATGAATGGGGAAGGTGTCATCTTTGATTGTAATCTTAATTCTTTGACCCTAAACCTTCTATTTCAATGTTTCTTAATACAAGTAATACGTTATATCTAGTACTATCCTCTATTTTTAAGGATTTTTAAGGTGCGGTGGATATATATATATATATTTGTTGGAGAAGTGGTAAATATTTTTCAATGTTGAAAGATATTTCAATTTTTTATGCTTGTTATATATAGGCACATAGCACAATTTATAATATGATAAGGGATATATATATATTTCCATTGTCATATAATAGTATTTTTATCTCAAGATTGTTTACCTAGTTTGGTAGTATAGATTCTTTTGGTGCATCTTATGCATGGTATTTATTTTGACCATCATTTTCTAAACTTTTTTGTAAGTAATATTGAGCTTTTGCAAAATGAGCTTGACAATAGATTCTCTTTTGAAATTTATGTTGTTCTTATGCATTGAAATCAAATGTTATTGAACTAAAATTATGTGTGTGTGGAATGTGGAAATTGTTAGTAAATCAACACAAACCTTAATGAAACGAATTATATCAAAGATTTGAAATAAGTAAACTACTTTATTTTGTAGCTAAACAAATCTTTTAAGAACGTCTCATTGTCCTCTATTCCCAAGGATTTATTAAACCATTTGGCCCTCATATTTCTTTGTGCACTATGGTTGTTAAAATGACAACTTGAGAAACGAGAAAACATTCAACATGCAAGCCAATTAAATTCCTACATAAAACTCTATGATGAGTGGATGATGGTGTTAGATGATTCGAGGTAGATACTATGGTATTGCACTAGGATGATACTCCATATGCTCAGATGCTAACTATGAATATGCTAATCTAAAATGTAACTATGATGCAAAGGATGACATAAAATGAAACTATGAAGCAAAGTATTATTCTAAGATTTAACTATGAAGCAAAGTATTATACTAAGATTTAACTATGATGCAAAACATGATATGAAATGTAACTATAAGACTCCAAAATGCTCCAATGCTCAACTGATATTCCTGCATAATAACTCTATTCAAATGTGGATGCAAAATACAATGCCAAAGGGTTGTATTTATAGCCTTTTCCAAGCATCTTGTGAGGTGGCAATGATCGACAGTCTAGATTCAAACAAGAAGGATGAACAATGAAGATGAAGAGAATCAACAAGTTGTCCCCTTGACCAAAGACAACATTCCAAATGGATGGAGGAATCTCTTGACCAATAGGCAACATGCCAAATGGATGGAAGAATCAAGTGTGGGAAGAAAAGACCATGTGTTTGAAAATTGGTTGAAGATATGTGTGAAGAATAAGCCATGTGTTCAAAATTAGTTGAAGATAATTCTAATTTAAAAATTAGAATTATTTAATTTCATGTGACCTTGGTGAGGTGGCACAAAAATTTGTAGACATGTGCTTGAATTCCTAATCGAGATTAGTGAAACTTAATTAAATCAAACAAGCTTATGGAAATTTGTTTATTTAATTAAATTAGAAGAATATAATTTTAGATTGTTGGAAAACGTGCCTCAAGCTTACTGACATGAAACTCATGTAGGGGAAAAGTCGATGAGACTCTTTGAATGTCTTACCGACTAGCAGTTGTGTTCTAAACGTCTGAAGTGCTCAGATCATCGAGACTTTGTTTCTGTCTTGCTGACGGAAGTCATCGGCAAGACATTTTGATCGCTATGAAAGTTCTAACTCTTTCTGCCCGAGCAGATCTCTTGCCGACAAGTTGGTTCCTATTGGACATTGGGGAGAGGAATGAACTTTTGGAATGACTCATTTCGACAAAGTATGTCTCGCTGAGGTTTTACACATAGGCGACGGATGACATCGGGGAGACTCTTGGCTGACAGGTTTGTATTCGGTAAGAACTCTTGTCGATGGATGTGGTCTTGCCAACAGGCTAGTGCATTCGATGTGACCTCTTGGCAATAGCGTTTCTCTCTCCGACTATTCTATGCTTGGTATGATGTCTCATCGATAGCGATGGTCTCACCGATAGAGCTACATGAGTTGAACATTAGTGTGAAGTCTTAGCGATATTGTTTGTCTCGCCGACGGGTATGTTTTCGGTATGAGATCTTGCCGATAGCACTTGTCTCACCGATAGCTTTGCACGATGAACATCGGTATGACATAAAGTTCTATGAGACTCTTAGCGATAGTGAAACTCTTGTCAATAGATCTGCACAAGATGGATTTGTGTTTCGTATGACCTCTTGCCGATAGTGATGGTCTGGCCGATGGTTCTGTAGTGGATATCGATGTGATGTCTTAGTGATAGAGTGAGTTTGGGCAATAGGTTTGAACTTGATATGACTCTTTCCGATGGTGGTGACTCTGGCCAATGACGATAGTTGGGCATTGTGGCATCAGGGAGACACGGCGTATGATGATGAACAATTCGGTGAGATAACAAAGTGTTGCTCGATTGAACACGAATTGTTTTGAGTGAATTCATTGGATGTTTCTGAGAGCTATTCTGTACAAGGTTGATCAAGGAAATGTTGCTGCTATAAATTGACATCAGAAAGTTAAGTCTGAACTTTGTATGTAATTTTCTTTACTGTAATACAAAGAGGCTTTTCTTGGTGTGGTGGGTTTTTCTCCCGTAAGGGTTTTCCCATGTAAATCTGGTGTCCAATTGTGTATGTTTATTTCTCTATTCTGTTAATCCTTTCATGTGTATCTTAATGAACTGTAATTGTAAAATTTAAAGTCATATCTGCATTCTTCCCTGAGGTTTTGACGTTAGGAGAGTTCTGCACCTAAGCTTTCCTTCCAAGTGGTATCAGAGCCTGGCTAGTTGTGTTATCCTTGTGGGTACGTTGGGTTTTTTGTGTTGATTCTATTCAGTGGAAGTCTTGTAGAAGTTTGGTAATTCGAATTACAGATTAAGATGGAAAGCACGTCAGGAAAGATTGAAATTGAGAAATTCAATGGCAGCAATTTTGAGTTGTGAAAACTTAAAATGGAAGATCTGTTGGTTGATGGTGATCTTTGGCTTGTTGTGTCTGGAATGAAGCCTACATGCATGAAGCAAGAGGATTGGGAACTTGCAAATCAAAAATCAAAGGGGCTGATAAGGCTCTGTTTAGCAGACTCTGTTCTTCTAAATGTTCATGAAGAAACGACAACATCCTCTTTGTGGAAGAGACTAGGAGCTATTTATCAGGGAAAGTCCTTGGTGAATAAGTTGTTCTTGAAGAAGAAGTTGTACTCTTTTAAAATGTAGGAAGGAGCATCTGTTGTTGATCACTTGAATGCTTTCAACATGTTGATTGCTCAGTTAGCATCTGTGGGTGTGAAGATTGATGAAGATCGTTGTATGTTGTTGTTATGTTCTTTGCTAGATTCTTGGGATCACTTGGTGATGGCTATTGGGAGTACGACATCCACTTTTAAGATGGAAGATGTCGTTGATTCTTTGTTATCAAAAGAGATGAGAAGAAAATCTTCTGAGATGGCGAAGGAGGCTCTTGTTGTTAGAGGTAGATCAAAAGAAAAAGGCAAGAAGAAGGACAAGAAGTCCAAATCCAAATCAGAGGGGAGATCAAGTCTCTTGGTAAGAAGTCCAAGGTGAAGTGCTAGAATTGTGGGCAACCTGGTCATGTCCGAAAGGATTGTAAAGAGGAGAAAAATAAGAAGTATTCTTCCGACAATGATTCTTCTCAGAGTGATGCATATACTTTCATTGCAGCCTTGGCTACATAGGCATCAGATGATGTCTGGCTGATTGATTCTGGAGCATCTTTCCACATGACATCTCATAGAGACTAGTTCACTAAGTATGAAAAATACGATGGTAGAAGGGTGTATTTAGCAAGCGATTCATCTCTGGAAATAGTTGGTTGTGGAAGAGTCAAAATTCAATTCCATGATGGAAGAGTGAAGGGAATCAAATATGTAATGCATATACCAGGTCTGGCTCGAAATCTACTTTCTGTTAGTAAGTTGAATGATATTGGAGTGCAAGTCACGTTCTCTGGAAATGACTGCAAGATGAATAGAGGCTCAATGGTGCTAGCTAGGGGTGCTCGTATTGGTACCTTGTATAAGTTGGATGCACATGTTGTGCAATGCAATAGTGTCCCTGTAAAGTCACAGGAAGCTACTCATAGAGAAAAAGAGGAAAAATTTCCTAATAGTGAAAACTCTATGGAAGTTAAACTTCTAGCAGAAAAGACTATGCTCTAGCATCATAGGCTAGGCCACATTGGTGAAAAAGGTTTTAAAACCTTGAAGAATAAAAACCTAGTTGAAGGGCTTGATGATTGTAACCTCGAATTTGAGTTTTGTGAACATTGTATATATGGTAAACAACACTGTATTTCATTTTACTCCAGTCCTCACAAATCTTCTGATTTACTTGATTACATACATTTTGATGTTTTTGGTCTAGTAAATGTTCCTTCTTTGTCTAAATCAAGATATTATGTATCGTTCATTGATGATTATTCAAGAAGAGCATTTGTTTATTTTTTGAAAAGTAAATTAGAAGTGTTTAGTCGTTTTAAGGAATTTAAAAACCTTGTGGAAAATCAGACTAGAAGAAAAATAAAATGTCTAAGGACTGAAAATGGCAATCAGTTTTGTTCTGATGAGTTTGAAAGGTACTGTAAAGATCATGGGATTAAAAGACAAAACTACACCCTATACTCCACAACAAAATGGAGTTGTTGAAAGGTTCAACAGGACAATGATGGAAAGAGCATGAAGTATGCTAAGCAGTGCTGGCTTGGAGGAGAAGTTCTGGGCTGAGGCAGTTGCAACAACATGTTACTTAATAAACCGTTCTCTGAATTTCACTCTTGTTGAGAAAACACCTTTGGAAGCATGGTTTGGAAAGAAGCGCTCTCTGAGACACATTTGTGTCTTTGGTTGTGAGGCATATGCATATGTGCCGAATGAAAAAAGATCTAAATTGGAAAACAAGGCTGTTAAATGTATTTTTATTGGTTATAGTGTTGGCATAAAAGGATGCAAGCTTTGGAATTCTGATACGAAGAAGGTTCTATACAACAGAAGTGTTATTCTTCATGAGCTGAAGCCTTCTACTTTGGATGTACAGTCAGAGACAAAATCAGAAAATAAAAAGGATGTGATTGAAATTCCTCTGACACCAGATAAAGAGGAATTCAAAATTCAAAATGTACCTAAAACTGAGGAGAGCTCAAGCAGTTCTGAAAGTTCTGAAGAAGAAGAACAACCTCAGCCTCAGCCTATGAGGAGGTCAACATGTGAAAGAAAGCAACCTAATAGGTATGGGTTTTCTTTGTTAGATTCTAATTGTTCCTATGCTTTAATTTCTAGCACTGATGAGACTAAGACTATGAAAGAGGCATTTAGAATGTCTGATTCAAACTCTTGGTTGGAAGCCATTAATGAAGAAATGGCATCATTAGAAAAGAATGATACTTGGAGTTTGGTGCCCTTGCCTGAAGGCAGAAAAGTTGTTGGCTGCAAATGGGTATTTCAAAAGAAAATAGGTCTGGATGGCAGTGTGGAAAAGTATAAGGTGAGATTGGTTGCGAAGGGTTATTCCCAAGTAGAGGGAATTGATTATGGAGAAATTTTTTCTCCTGTAGCTAAGCTAACATCTATCAAATTTGTTTTGTCACTTGCAGCAACGTATGACTTAGAGTTTGAACAAATGGATGTGAAGACAACATTTCTTTATGGTGACCTTAAAGAAGAAATTTATATGTCCCAGCCTGAACACTTTGTGGAAAAAGGTAAAGAAAAACTGGTTGGAAGTTGAAAAAATCTCTGTATGGATTAAAACAATCTCCTAGAATGTGGTACCAAAAGTTTGACACTTTTGTTTTGTCATTGGGATTTGTAAGATCGAAATTTGATCATTGTGTGTACTACAAAGCTGAAAATAATTGTGTTCTTATTATTGCTCTCTATGTTGATGATATGTTGTTCATAGGCAATAGTAAGTTAATGATTTCTGATCTAAAATCTCAGTTGTCTGCAAAGTTCAAAATGAAAGATCTTGGTGCAGCCAAGTATATTCTGGGAATGCAAATAACCAGGGACAGGAAGAGTAGAAAACTTTGGCTCAGTCAGAGTAAGTGTATTAATATTGTTATGGAGAGATTTTGTATGAATGATTGCAAACAGCTAGTTGTTCCAGTCTTGCAGGGAATGAAGCTATCTATTGAAGACTGTCCAAAATATCCTACTGAGATAGAGGACATGACCAGAGTGTCTTATGCTACTGTAGTTGGCAGTTTAATGTATGCAATGGTCTGTACAAGGCCAAATATTGCCCAAGCAGTGGGAGTACTTAGTCATTATATGGAAAATCCTAGGACACATTGGGATGCTGTGAAAAGAGTGTTTATACATCTAAAGGGCACTTCAAAATATGCTTTGTGTTACCATGGTAATTTGGTTGAATCATAGAGGACTCTCAGCATTCGAGGCTATGTGGATTCTGATTGGGTAGGGGACATTGATAGCAAAAGATCCACCAGTGGATATATTTTCATGATGAATGGTGGTGCAGTTAGTTGGATGAGTAAGTGGCAGGCTGTAGTCGCTTTGTCCACTACAGAGGCAGAATACATGTTAGCAACACACACTTGTAAAGAGGCAATTTGGTTAAAATTTTTGTGTTCTAACATTGGGTTTGATGCAGGGATTATTACAATTTACTGTGACAGTCAGAATGCTATTTGTTTGGCAAAAAGTCCTACTTTCCATGCCAGGACGAAACATATTGATGTGCAGTATCATTTTGTACGAGATATGGTGGAGGATGGAAAGGTCTCTTTAGAAAAAGTGGATACTTTGGAAAATGTTGCAGATGCAACGACAAAACTAGTGAGCATAGATAAGTTTAGGTGGTGTGCCAGTTCGATGGGCCTTAGTGCCCATGAATTTCAGTAGTTTTGTTGTGCTTTGGAGATTTCAGTAAGATCTTCGTCAAGTGGGAGATTGTTGGAAAACATGCCTCAAGCTTACTAACATGAAATTCCTGTAAGGGAAAAGTTGGTGAGACTCTTTGAATGTCTTACCAACTAGCAACTATGTTCTAAATGTTTGAAGTGCTCAGATTGCTGAGACTTTGTTTCTGTCTTGCCGACGGGAGTCATCGGCAAGCCATTTTGATCACTGTGAAAATTCTAACTCTTTCCACCTGGGCAGATCTCTTGCCGACAAGTTGGTTCCTAATGGACATCGGGGAGAGGGATGAACTTTCAGAATGACTCATTCTGACATAATATGTCTCGCCAAGGTTTTACACATAGGCGACGGATGACATCGGGGAGACTCTTGGCTGACATGTTTGCATTCGATAAGAACTCTTGCCGACAGGCTGGTGCATTTGATGTGACCTCTTGGTGATAGCGTTTCTCTCTCTGACTGTTCTATGCTCGGTATGATGTCTCGCCGATAGAGGTACATGAGTTGAACATCAATGTGAAGACTTAGAAATATTGTTTGTCTCGCCGACGGGTATGTTTTCGATATGAGCTCTTACCGATAGCACTTGTCTCGCCAACAACTTTACACGATGAACATCGGTATGACATAAAGTTCTATGTGATTCTTAGCGATAGCGAAACTCTTGCCAATAGATCTACACAAGATGGATTTGTGTTCGGTATGACCTCTTTCCAATAGCGATGATCTGGCCGATGGTTTTGCAGTGGATATCGATGTGATATCTTAGAGATAGAGTGATTCTGGGAGACAGGTTTGAACTCAATATGACTCTTGTCGATGGTGGTGACTCTGGCAGATAACGACAGTCGGGCATTGTGGCATTGGGGAGACATAGCCTAGTGTCTCACCAACATGCGATATAGTTTGAACGCCTTGATCGACTGTCTATCCTATGTGGTATGTTTTCAACCAATCAGAGAAACGGAATGTGAACCGCTAGCAGTTGGACTGTTGTGACCGTTCCTGTGAGGGAGATGAATAGACTGTGAGCAAAAAAGACTGTTGGGAAATGGCGTATGATGATGAATAGTTCGGTGAGATAACGAAGTGTTGCTCAATTGAACACAAATTGTTCTGAGTGAATTCATTGGATGTTTTTGAGAGCTATTATGTATAAGGTTGATCAAGGAAATGTTGCTACTATAAATTGACATCAGAAAGTTAAGTCTGAACTCTATATGTAATTTTCTTTACTGTAATACAAAGAGGCTTTTCTTGGTGTGGTGGGTTTTTCTCCCGTAAGGGTTTTCCCACGTAAATCTGGTGTCCAATTGTGTATGTTTATTTCTCTATTCTGTTAATCCTTTCATGTGTATCTTAATGAACTGTAATTGTAAAATTTAAAGTCATATCTGCATTCTTCCTTGAGGTTTTGACATTAGGAGAGTTTTTTCCACACCTAAGCTTTCCTTCCATAGATTTGGAGAATTAAAGAAGGGTGAACAATATAAATAAATTGAGAATTTATTTATACATAGTTGAAATATTATTTAAATAACTAGTATTTAATTAATTAGATGTCATGACCGATTTTAGGTGTATACAAAAATCATAATGTGTAACAATTATTTTTTGTAGTTATTGCAATTAAAAAAACAATATAAATTCTTGACAATAAGGTTTGTTGGTTATTTTTTTTAGAATCAAACATAATCTCACCATTTGCCTATGAATTTTTCATAATTCAATAATTAGCAAAGGTAAGGATTGGCCAACAAACAAGTAAAGGATTGCTAAGCCTTTACTTCTACTCTTCGAGCTCTATGAAACCCAGGAGGGTGATCCCAACAATGTTGATTTCATACTCTTGTGCCATTTTATCATGAACATTAAAACAAATAGATACATTCCTATCAGATGCAAATAGATAAAATATTTTAAGGATTTGGCTGACCCTTTAAAGAATTGTTACCTAAAGCAAAGAATGAGTGAAACCTCTTACTACTTTACTGCAATTATAGGTGTGTCAGAGATTTTCATTAAGATTTGTGTTCTTTATCAAGTACGGGAAAGCTCACTTACATATAGGATAACCAAATTAATAGACTAGTGCTTTATCTATGGGTGACAAACTCATATTTATAACAAATTGTAATACATTAGCAATGAAAACACACATTTATAGACTATTGATATATTGCTTTGTAATACACAACTCGAGGTATCCGGAAGAAAAAACTTCTTATTGATCCTTGAATTTCATCTCACAAACCTATGATCTTATTAAAGTATTTAATCAGTTCTTTGAACTAAAGCAAAAATAAAACCATTCATTCAACCAAAGCGATTGAAGACAAATAAAAGATCTTTAATCATTTCATTCATAATTTGAGAGACAAAATACATAGGACAAAATTTGATCTAGAATTTGCAATTGTCATTTATATGTAATTGCTATTGTAAAACCATTATGCTCATTACAAACTAGAATGCATACCTAAGACTGGACAATATTCTATTTTGTTGTGCTTGAATTACAAAATTACTCACATGAGCTCAAAATTGCTTCACCATCAAAAGACCCATGTAATTGGCCTTGAATTCTCATTTATAGAAACATGGGAGCAACAAGCATCAAGCCAAATTATAATTAAAGTCACAGTTATATTTGACATACATTTCATTTTAATTTCAAAATTCCCTAGACGGTTATATTTTCACCTTTGAAAGTGGGGGGAAAGCACATAAGGAAAAAAATCATTCTATATGTTGAAGAAGATACACCTGCCTTTCAAAAGGCATATTTCATTCATTGCAATGACATAAAAATATCTTCCTCACGAGCCAAAAGTGTTATCCATGTGCACACCTAGTCATCAAAATTTAAAAAGCAATAAAAGCAATAAAAGAGAGAAGGCCGACCCATCCAAGTCAACATTTATGCCACCAATTTTCATGTTGGGGAGAGAACAATATTTTTTAATACTTCAACAAAAGCCTAATCTGTACTATTTCTAGGCTATGCATTGTTCTCTCCCATCTGTTACTCACCATTTCAACTATCACTACTCATACATAGGCTTATTCTATAAACCTTTATAGCCATGTGTTGTATTCATCTTCAGTAGGCCATTTTGCATCCAACAACTTTTGTATCTTTTTACTATATTGGTTATACCTTGTATCAATTAAGGCCCTGGCCTCTTTAATAAAAGTGTCCTTTCTCATTTCAACTCCAACCATAATATCAACGTTAGGATTCAACATGGAGTAATCAACTACATTCAACATCATCTTAGCCTATGGGAGCAACTCTCCTAAATCATTCTTCTATGTAGCAAACTTCTTTAGCTCACCTTTATCATTCAATATTTTAGACATACCTAGCCCTTCCATCTCTTTGAATATTTTTAATTTGTTTTGGAGTTGCATTCCTAACTTTCAATGGAAAGTTATTTCATTTACCAAGTCAATAACCTGTAATATTTCAGGAACATTAGTAGGAGCTTCAGGATCTTCTCACATCTTAGGCATTATTTCTTTTAGTGCTCCTACCCTGATGCTCCATTTTCTCCACTCTTGGTTTGGAAAGCCTCTTGAACCTACAGGTACTTTATGTTTGCCTCATGGATGTTCTTATAAGCATCCCACACATCATCAGCTCTATTCACCAACTTCGTTACTCTATATTTTAATACATCTTCAAAAATATCATTGGCTACTCAAACTGTCTGCATCTTGGCCTTCTTAACATTTTGCTTCTTTGTCTTTAGCTGGTTATTCAAATCTTGAATCCTTCAGGCCAATGTTTCCCTATCTTGTGTAGAAAAAATTGAAGAAGAAGAGGATGGTGAAGATAGTGCCTTTATTGATTGGCTAACATGAACATTGGCTCTCATCTTATTAATCTCATCCAAAGCCTTGTTGTGATCTTTCAATAAGGAATCACATTTCTTTTGAGATATTTGTGTTGTATTAGCACTAAGCATCATAAGATGTACACTTAACTTTGTTGCTTGAACGAGAGTTATATCTGCAACTCTTTTCACCACCATTGAACCAATGACCTCCGCTATAGGCCTGAAAACTTCATGATTCTCAATGTTGGGTGCCATAGACCAAATTGCAAAAGTGTGTAATTTTGGACTATAACCAGACCCAAACACTTGGTTGTCAAAATGCTCCTCAGATACAGAAGCCTAGGGGTCTCTCCTTATTGCATCAAGTGAAATAGCTAAGGTGAGGGTACATCCTAGAAGTAACATAATTCCACTTTTTGTGACAGTATTCCTAGCCTCAATAGGAGTAATAGCTACAATCTCATCCATGATATTTTATTCCTTTTCCTTGTTAGATTCCTCTTGCTGAGATGGATCTACACCAGCTTTAGCTTGTTCAATCCTTTTATTTATTTATTTGCTTCTCTATTGAATAATGAATTCCTTGAATTCCTTAATTTACACGAATGCATCATTTGCAAGGAACTCATAACATGCCTCAATCCTTGGATCATCATCAACCTTGTCATCATAGTGCCATTGGAAAATTCTATCCTAGGGAGTTTATGAATCAAGAGCATCATCAATATTAGGAGGAGGGAATTTCCTCTCCACTTCCTCATCACCAAGCACATGCTCTTCCATCTGCTCTTCCCCAATCATTTCAACATCTCCTCCTCATAACTTTGTAGGCTACTCTGGAATATCCATAGCCTAAGGTTATTGTTTTAAAAGAGCTTGTGCTCTCTCAACAACTTCCTTTACCTTTTCCTTAAAATCACCACTCTGATAATCCTTTAATTTAGCGAAATCCCTTTCAAAAGGATTCTCTATTTCATCATATGGACTCACATAAAAGGAATTTCTTCTCATCATGCTTTCTTCAATATCACATATGGTTTTCCATTCCTTTTTCCTTGATATAATAGCTCCATCACTTGTCAAGTTCCTCAAAACATCATCTGTATATAAGAATTGGTGGGGGAATCCAAATAAACCCTTGCTTTTTCTTTTTGCATGCACAAAACTCTCTGGGTCAAAGCTCCTTACCTCATCAATAGGTAACTTGAGGTTATTCACAATTATTCCAAAATTTTCATATGCCTCCTTGGCAGTAGCTATGAAGTAAGAAAAAGAACATTAGGGCACTATCACAGTACCTTTCCTAGGGTTTCTGAACAACTCTTGGTCCATAAAATCGAGTTGCCACATCAACTCCATAAATGCTAATTTTTCAAAGACATATAGGGGCAGGTAATGTGGTGCTACTTTGGATCCATAAGCCTTCATTAAAGTATATTCTAAATGTAGAAACCAGTATGCCCAATTGTTCTTTGTATTTGTTCTTGCCACATCCTTTGGGAACATGATGTCTTTGATCAATTTTGAAAGCCTATAAATGAGTGCCAGACCCAAACTCTCCAAGATACCAAACATAACGACATTGAAAAACATCAAATAATTGGAATGGGGACATTCTTGCTCCGAAATATATGTCCACATTGGGACAAGTAAATCAATATTCTCATTATCTTTTTGTCTTAACTTTAGTTTTTTCTTCCATTTCTCTTGTCCCACAAAAAGAAGCATATGCATTAATAGAGAATAATGTGGAAAAGATAGAGGGAAATTTTCTTTCTTCAAATTAATGAAATCCTTATGCATTTGTTCTGCAATGTAGGCAACATAGTCAAAATCCTTGTTTAAATTCAGATTTTGTATAACTACCACCATCACCAACAAGTCATTGGCTATCCTAGCATCAAAGCTATGAGCCAAAACTTGATTCAAACAATAGTATGTGTTCTTGAAATAATTCACAAATTATTCACACTCAAAGGAATCTAGATCCTTTTGATCGAATCCTCCCTTGTTATCCTTTCTATGCCTTGCAAGCACATTATTCCTAAATACAAATCTATTCTACTCATACTCACCATACAAGTCCACATGCTTGATGCTGACTGTATAATTGGGGTTTAGCCTAAACACCTCCACAATTTTATCCCTCATTACTTCAAGAATCAGAGTTCCATTCTCACTCTTGATCTTCCTATCCTTGGGGTCATAATTTTTAGCCAATTCCATCATTACATCCACTTCCACAAACACATTAGGCACAACAAGCCTCCCAAGGGTAAGGTCCCATAAGTATCTATTGATGGTGTTTTCTGCACAACAACAACTTAGATAGAATACAAGTACTTTATCTCTCTTGAAAGGTAAATCTCTATCAGCAAGCCTCAAGAGATAACCCAAAGGTCTTTAATGTTAGGTCTTGACAATGCAAAACAACTTAGTGATAATGTGAAAATGATGGTAATCACAAGGGGCCTTACTAACAAAATGTTGAAGCTTAAATTTTCATCAAATATAGCAATAAGGGTGATGCTTTGTGAATCTTGCTCTATTAATGATTAAAAGAAATAGAAAAAGATATAAGGATTAAGAGAGATATTTAACCTAAAACATAAGATCAATTATGCAAAAAATAGAGTGTTCAAGATGGACCAATCTTCCAAAAACCAATCTTTGCTTAACTAAGATTAAATCAACAGTATCACAAAGATAGTGCAATCTCCAAAGGAATCTAATGATTTTTAGATTGTAAATATTCAAACATACATTCAAACATTCACAATTGAACTTGAGTGCAAAATGGAGTAGGCCCAGGCTAACTTTACACAACAATCTACAATTAGAAGATCACTAAAATTATGGACCTGAAGATTCCTCAACACCTCAAACACATTATCATGAACATAAATGAACTACAACTAGCTCTAATATTAATCACAAACTAACTTATATAAAATGAAATAGATAGGAGTCACAAGAACCATGCATAGATGAATAATACATAGAAGAACACTAAAGATCAATGTCTCCAATTGTATTAACTTCACCAAAATTTGCAACAATTCAAGTTCCTTAGAATGTAACAACTCAATAACTATTAACTATTCACTTGCTCACTATCCACTATTAGCTATCAGTCTTACAAATGAGGAGGAGACCTCCATTTATAGCAATCTCAAGTTAGGTTGGCCCAAATTAGGGTTTATAATTAGGTCGGCCATATAGGTCGGCCTTAACATACTAAAATTTCCCTAATTCAAATTTACAATAAAATATTATGGGGTCAGCCCCAAAAGTCAACTTTATAATAAAAATGCATTCATGGCATAGACTTCAGGGAGTAGTTGACTTGTATCCTTTGCAAGCTCGATTTAAAAGGAACATTTTCCAAGGAACCTAAGCTGGGTCATCCCTTTTGTCCTTATCTTCTTCCCTTTTTCTAGAAATTTATTGCACTTTTGAGATTACAGCATCCAGGTCGACCTGAGTGGGGATAGATATCAAACTAATCCTTAATTTTATTGAATTTAATTCTCCTTCATACTTAGCTAAAGCTTTTTCCCATTCAGAATAAAGACCCTGATATCTATCCAAGTTGGATATGTAAATGGCAACATCCTCAACTTAGTCTTTCACAACAAGCCCACTATCACATGGAGAATAGATATCATGCCACCATTTTAGCAGGTGTCCAATATTCAAATTCTTCTTTCTAGGATTCTTTCTCCTAGTTACAATCTCCAAGAAAGCAATGCAACTATCATAAATTTCCTTTACCTTGTCCTGTGCCTTAGATATCTTCTTTGGTGCTTTCATTCTTAGCTCATTTATGAAATTGAAGGCCTCTATCCATTCCATGGCCTTTCCAGTGCTTTCCACTGTGAGGACACCCTCCTTGACTAATATATTTGTTTGCACTTCAAACACTTTCTCAAGCTCCCTGATAACAGTGACATCTGGATTCTGAAATTCACTAAGGAATTGGGCCATGCCTTCAAAAAGGGATGATTCCTTTTCATGCATTTGCAATACCTTCTCAATCATGATATCACCTCTTTCACTCACAAAGGACTTCAACATTTCAATTTCTGATACTACTTCTTTTGATAACAACCCCTCTGAGAGTGAGGACCCTTCACTACTTTGTGCTTGCGGTGGCTTCACTAGATGTTGAACATACTTGTATATTTCTTTCATTTTCTTATGTAGTTTCTCCTTCTCTTGAGTTTCCTTATCCAATATTCTTAGGATGGATTGAGATGATTCTTGAAACTCTTCCTTCTCTTGCTCTTTTGTGGTAGGACCCAAATTAATGGTTTGCACTTTATAATCTGAGGGTCTTACCTCATCCTTGTACTTATCTTCAACAGGAGTGGCAACGTGAATAAATATGTTATTGAACTCATCCCGGGAGAATTTTAAAACTATTATTGCTCTTTTCCTCTCCTTGGGCTGTCCCCAACTCTCTAAAAACTTGTCCCAGTCTAGAGTCTCATCCTCCACAATTATTTCCTTTTGCTTCAATCTATTTTCGAACCATTATGGGGTGGTTGGTTGCTCTATTTTTGCATCTCTCCGAGGAATATCTTGCTTTGATTGTTCATGGGAAGTACTATATTCAATATTCTCTACATTTACACCATCTTTCCCTTAATTTTGTTGTTCTTCATCTTCATCAAGCTTATCCTCACTTTCAACCTCAATAGATGGTATATCCATGTGCTTCCTTATTGGAGGCTGAGAAGGCATTTCAACTGTTACTTCTAAAGTGGCCTCTTTGTTTTGTGCCTCCTTTTCTTCTAGTTGCTTCTTGAAATCACTCAATTATCCCCCTTTTGGTGTAGGAACTTCTTCATCTGGCATCTCTTCTTCATGATTATTAGGAATGTCTTCTTCCTCGTTCTACTGTCCAAGCTTACTAGAGACCTCACCCTCTTCATTGACTTGTACATTATGAACTGGAGATAAAGAATGAGAAATATTGCCACTAGTTGTTCTCTTTGTATCTTTCATAAGATCATCAGTAGGTGCCTCTTTAGTGGTCACCCTTTTCTCTTTATTCACATCCTCTATTGGAGTTGTCCTTTGTTTAGGATAACTTCTCCTTACATATACATGTTGTTTCTCTCCAAAAATTTCAATATCAACCACCTTAGATTGAGTGATTTCCTCTTTGGCGACCTTGGTCTTCTTGGATTTGGCTAACCGTTGACCCTTATTAATTATTTTTCTCTTTTTAGAAGGTTGGGCCTCTTCAACACCTTCTTCAACAATTTCCTTTAATGGATTTCTTACTTTTTCCATAGGCTATCTCTTTTCTTTTCCCTTAGCTTTGCTTCTAGTTCTCTGTTTGATGATGAATTGTTGCTTATCTCCTTCCTCCTTTGAAGGGAGCTCTACTATATCATCTTTAGATGTGTCTTCTTCTTCTTCTACTAAATGAGACTCAAGGTCTCCCATCAATTCATATGTAAACTTTGTTTCATCTACCTCTAGCTCCAGAATCTTATGTTTTACCCATAATTTAGAATATCTTAAAACTAGAACATTAATCACATTGAGATTAACAACCTCTTCTTTAGACCAGTTAATAGGGAGAAGTGGCTAATCCTTGTACTGTTCATAGTCAAGGTGTTGTAAGGGATCTCCATCATCATCTACTTGGTCTGGGACATTGGAAATTCTATGCAATCTAATCATTCTCAAGGATAACCTTGAGCACTTCGTTCTGATCACCTCAAACTTGTCCCTATAGTTAGCCCAATAATCTTCTATGTGAATTTTATGCCTATACTCCCTATTCGCTTGTTTTTGGGCAACTCCATAGGGATCAAAGTTATCCCTGTTTGTTTGTGAATACAAGCTAAAATGAACCATTTCCTTCTCAAAATAGTGAGCACCTTGGATAAAAGGGAAGGCTTCCAGGACTTCAATCCTCAAAGGGAATTCAGCTCCAAGTTCTAGTTTGTACATATCCTTTACCACTGTATCAAATGCCACCAATTTCCTGGTCACTTCTAGTAGGATGAGCTTATTTGTTGGGTATCTTGGTAGTCTCAATGGTACTACTAGTGACCCATGTATCCTGACATAAGAAAACTTTGGGAATTGAATATGTGTGAAAATGAATTCTAACCTAGGAATGCAAAACAACAATGGAAATGCAAGCTAGAAAACACAAACAAAACACTCAATGACAAGCCTAGTTGAATCCAACAAATCACAAAGAAATGGAACCCTTTACCTTGTTTGAATTGATGAATTTGGCTGGACCTTTTTATGCTTGATTGTGTGCTCCTTCATTAGAAAAATGGCATGCAACCTAGGGGAAAACAAAGCTAATGGGATGAGGATTGCAATGGTGGATTTGGGTATTTGGATGGATGCAATATGGTGGCTCTAATGGCTGCAACAATGGAGGTATGAAAAATGGCTAAGTCTGTGCTTGATTGCTTGAATTCTTGAGTGATGGATGCCAAAATGGAGACCATTCCACTACTTTTAGGGGAAGTGTCTCTAAATGAATGGAGGGTCAAGATACATCCATGATGGAGAGAATCAAGGGCTAGGGTGAGTTGAGAACTCACAAGCCCTCACAAACTGACATGTGGCGAGTGACATGGAAGGGAAGGGGTGAGTTGGAGATGATATGGAGGTACTATGAAGTACCTTGGAAAGGGACAAGATATCCTCATAAAGGAGGTCCTTTTCCACATGTGCTTTGAGAGGACATGTGAGGAATTAAAAATTTGTCACAAATCCTCATGGGGATGGGATAAGGAATTTAAAATTCCTTAAAATGCATTGAAGGGATAAATGTGAATTAAAAATTCACATGGGGAAGAGGATGCCTTCTCCAAAAGTAGAAAGCATTTAATAAGGTTGACTAAGGACACATGCCATAAATGGCGTGAAGATTAGGTTAGCCTAAACCAATTATTAAGGTTGTGCAAATGCATGATTAGGCAGGCTAATGAAGAATTAGAGGCAAGTGGGAGGTTATGGAGGATGTGACCCTAATGATGATTAGGGATGTGCACATCATAATCACATATTAATTAGATTAATCTGAATTAGAAGGGATTATGGAGGATGTGACATGAGGAGAAAGAAAGGGATAAATTAAAAATTGATTTAATTCATATTGGCTAATGACTAACTTAAATAAATTGGTCTATTTATTTAATTTAGAGATGAATAATGGTAAGGTATTTAATTGATTAATCAAATACCTTAGGAGACATTAGGATAAGGTGAAATATTAATCAAATAATAAATTATTTAATTAATGTGGCTTAGGGATGCATGATAGAAGAATGCAAGGGTGAATTTGGCCATATGGGAGTGGTCAAGTTCAGGTGTCTACATTTTGCCCCTCTTCAAAATATTGTTAGAATAATAGTGTTTTGAAGAAAAATAAAACATAGATGACTTGATAGAAGAAAATAATGTTAGATGATGCCCCAATGTCACATGAAAGTGGATATGAAGGAAGAAAGAAAAAATACAGTAGGGTATGCCCCCTTGAGAGGGCGGATGGGGAAGAAAAGGGGCCTTGGGAAAATTCTCGATATGAAGAAATGAAGGGTACCACACGATAGAGCATGAAAAACCATGAAGAATGGATTTTGAACAAAGGAAAATGGGAAAACGGGGTGCAAATGGAAGCCCTCAAAAGAAAAGGGGGAAATGAATTAATAAAGGGTTAATTAAAGGGTAAAAATTACCCAAAATTAAAAAAGCTAAGTAGGGGAAAAATGAAAATTATAAATAGTAAATTTGAAAATTTACTATTCACCTAAGTCTCATTTGCACACTTGGCAGTGGGTGATTAGACAAAAGAGAGAGAGAGAGAAGGATGGTTGATAGGGTGAGCAATGACGAGGTGATCGGTGATGATGAGTAGATCCATCGAGGCGAGGAGGTGCATAGATTATACTACGAGTGAGAAAAACCTCACTAGGTAGGTCCCAAATCTCAACTTTGTGATTTTGTTTCAATTTACTCACATGTTTTTTAATTTTGGGATGGGTAGCTAGGCACACAAACTCACCACGAAAGGGAAGATTCACCCTTCTAGCCAGACGCATTCACTTGTTCAGCGAATTGGAGAGGAAAGGGGAGGACTCATGCACTGCAAGTGTAGGCTCATGGGGAGAGGAAAAGGGCGAACCTACATAATGCAGAGGTAGGGAGAAACTGGGATAGGTGATTGTGAAATTGCTAAAAGGGAAAAAGGGTGAATGTGTATTTTCCCAAAAGGGAAACATGCGGCTACGTATCCACCTAAAAGAGGAATAGGCAGATGCAAATCCACCCCTTGGGAGAAAGGGCGGATGTGAATTCACCACTCAGGAAGGAAAGACATAGAGCCAATTGTGAAATCGCCTGTGGGGAAGAAGGGGCGAATGTGAGTTCGCTACTAAGGAAAAGATGGGCGAATCTGTGCCTGGATAAGAAAGGGGCATGTGCGCTTCAAAAATAGGTGAACTCGTGAAAGAAACACACAGGGAAAAATGCACAAGTTGGACAGGTGAATGTGCTAGGAAAGGGATGGGAAAACCTGCCTTACACAAAGGCGAATTCGCCAAACTAGGGAAGGGATGAAAAAGAGAAAATAGGAATGAAGAAATAGAAAATCTGACAAACTAGTTGGCATGGATGCAAATTTTTGAGACTCTGAGGACATGGGAGAGGCACTCAGTTGTTCTAGAGGTGACTATGATGGTGATGGCCGCATAGGATCACACATTACTAGCTCAGGCTGGACTATTACATATGTTGGGATATCCCAACATCAGAGCACACTGATCCTCTACTCACAACATTGATGGAGTGATGGAGCGATGGAGACATCTACATTCCATCTCCCGATGAGGGAGATAACAGTGATCCTGGAGGATGTCCAGAGGATTTTGTGTCTACTGATTTGAGGGAATCCGATTAGTGAAACACCTCGATGATCAGTTGATAGGAGTGTATGAGTTGTGTTTGGACCGGTAGACCTTCCCATCCTAGGGAAGGAGTTGAACATTGATGCGTGCTTGGGGATTGAGATTGCAACGTTACCACTATATCTTTGTGCACTCATCAGTGGGATCCTCCTTCCAGATAGGAGTGGATGCTTCTTTAGCCTCAAGATGATTGAGGTGGTCAAGCATATAGTGGAGAGACGCAAGGGAGAGTATGCATGGGGGCATGCGTATATGCACAATTGTACCATGATATGCATGTGGTATGTTATAGGTGGGCCCTCAATATTACACATATGACACTGCTTCAGGTTTGGGCCTGGGAGCATATTCGGATAGCGAGGCTAGATATATTGATCTGTGGGACTCAGGATGAGACACTTCTAGTGGCGTATTGGTGGGGATCAGAGTATGACTGGAGATTGCACTACTAGGAGGTAGGGAGTCTAGAGAAGTGGCAGCGAAGGCTAGATGGACTGGTGGGTGAGGATATTACATGGAGGCCTTACTTGGGACAATGGTTTGTGGGGTGGCAAGGTGATGATAGGAGTTGAAGGAGGTACCTATTATTAGAGTGTTATTTGATCGACTGGGATCCCTTTATTATAGATTTCCATAGGCTTGACAGGGTTACTTGACAGTATGGGGTACAATAGGACATTCTGGTAGGGCCACAGATGTTCAGACAAGTTAGCCAGGAGTCGAGAGCCATATGGGGGGAGAAGATCACAACTGAGTTTTCTTGCCAGATGTGCGATGTAGTCCTGATGATAGTTTTTTTGGAAGGGAGGACCAACTAATGCAAGCATGGCAGTATGGTATTCGGCATGGTGGGCCTAATGCAAATCGGGGAGGATTACAATGGTAGAGCCAATCCTGGAGGAATTGGGGTTTGGAATAGATGATGAGAGGGAGTTGGTGAGGCCACAGAGGAGGAGGAGGAGGGGCAATAGGCATAGGAGAGGGGGAGATGTAGAGATGGAGGAGACCGAGGGGAGGAGTAGGCTATGGAGGTGGATGCCCCTACGATAGAGCCATTGGCCATGGTACCATACATGCCACTACCACCAGAGGACCCAACGGTGTTGTTGATAGGAGCCCTTGCTCGGCTAGGGATAATAGAGCATAGGTTACAAGAGTCAGAGGCTGATATAGATAGAATGTAGATGGAGGTGGGGAGGTTACAGGATGAGGTGCAACAACTGTAGGCTACACAACATGATGGAGACATAGATTATGTGGCTCTGGTAGATGGTATGGGGAGGAGGGTATTAGAGATGCAGATGAAGAGGGATGATCTATAGAGATTGGTAGGGGAGCTACGAGGGGGGTTGGAGGAGATACAGGATAGGGTAGAGATCGTAGAGGTTGCTATGAGGGATAAATGGGGATTACTAGAGAGAGTCAAGACAACAAAGGCTTAGGTAGAGACATTGTAGAGCGAGAGAGATGAGGCAACGAGGAGGATATCTGAGCTAGATTCATAGGTTGAGTAGATGTAGCTGGCTCAAGAGACATGGGAGCGGGAGAGACAAAAGATTAGTGGACAAAGGGACAAATATTGTGTGGAGAGAGATATAGCATGAGTATAGGCGACAGGAGAGGTCGATACTAGGATGGAGGTTGGGTATTACATGAGTGCATATTTCAAGGAGGTTCCAGATCTAGCATAGATGGTTCCTCCATGTGTCAGAGAAACCCCACAGATGCCAACACCCTCACATTCAGGTGCTACTCACACGCGTGGTTATAGTAGTTATCGTGAGACACCCCCCGTGGCTGAGGTTCAGGTTCAAACTTCCCACAGAGGTCAGATGTAGTGAGTTTTGGGTGGATGGACAGGAGGTACAAGATCCCCATTTTTGACAGGTGTAGAGTGGATGGGTAGTTCATGCAAACGGATATACAAATTCTTTTGCATAGATTTCAGAGATCGACCCATTCATTAATTCATTATTCTTTCAAGACACCACAATGTGTCATATGTAGTCTCTGTATGTGGTTAGAGATCTACACTTGTATCTTTATTTGATGGAATTTCATGTACTTTATGATGGACAATTATTATGGATTTTCGTGGAATTTTATGATCTTTTATTATGGACTATGATGGACACATGATAGACACTTTTTTTTTTTGATATATATATATATATGATATGCGATGGACATTGTCTACACTATGTGATTATTATGTGATGTCATGGATGTTTATTATTTTCATGTGAATGGTTATAATTATGATGTATGATGATGATTATGGCTTATCTTATGTTTGCATGAATGATATGGATTATATGCATTATGTCTAACGCCTTGTGATGCAGGATGTGATGGATGATTTAGGATTTTATGATATATGCTACGGATGTGATACTAATGACGTGTGATGTAGGTGGTGATGTTATTATGATTTATGATGTATGTACATGAGATATGACATGATGACGGGTTATGCATAAATGATGAATGATGGAAAATTGGTGGAAAAAGGATCTAGGAAAAAAAACTTGTAGAACCTAAAGGGTGCTAATGAAAGAAGTTATCTTCTAGGACAAAAAAATGAATGTTGGTTGTGGTGCAAGAGGATGGGGTACATCAACTTTGATAACCTCGTGAAGACCAACTCCATACAAGCAGTAAGAGATATGCCAAAAATTATCAAGCTTGGAAGCACCTTGTGCAAACAATATCAGATTGGGAAGTACACAAGGATAAGATTCAAGACTAAGGAGTATTGTTATACCAGACCATTAGAACTGATTCATATTGATTTGTACGAACCTACCAATACAAAGAGTCTCCACATTGAAAGGTATTTCATGTTGCTCATTGATGATTTCTCTAGGATGACATGGGTTACATTCTTAAAAGAAAAATTAAAATCTTTCAGTAGGTTTAATATTTTCAAGTCAATGGTTGAAAATGAAATGAATGCTAGAATCAAGTGTTTAAGGTCTGATAGTGGTGGTGAATTCACAACAAATTAATTTGTAGAATTTTTTGAAGAACATGGGATAAAGAAACATCTATCTATTGCAAGAAATCCTTAGAAAAATGGAGTGGTGGAAAGAAAGAATAAAAATATTCAAGAGATGGTAAGAACAATGTTGAATGAAGCCAAGTTGCTTGATATTTATTGGAAAGAAGTATTTTGTACTGCTGTCTATATTCTTAAAAAAGGACAACTAAGGATGGAAACCCCTTATGAGCTATGGTATCGAAGACCAACAACTGTCAAGTACTTTAGAATTTTTGGAAGTAGATGTTACATCAAAAGAGATGAGGAAGGTTTAGGAAAATTTGACTAAAGATCTGATGAAGACATATTTCTTTGATAATCAACTAGGAGAAAAGCTTACAAGTGCTACAATCAAAGGTTGAGGAAGATAGTTGAAAGTGAAAATGTTAGGATTGATGAAGAGTTACATCAAGTCACATATGAGCAAGAAGACTATTGGTCAGATGAGCCTACCTTCTCAGAAGAAGAAGAAATTGAAGAAAAGGAAGAAATACAAGAGAAGATCACCAAGATTCCTACCAAGTATGTTTAGAGGAATCATTCAGAAGATTAGATAATTGGAGATAAGAATGAAGGAGTGCATACCAAAAGAACATTTGAAAGGACACATGAATAGGTAAAATTTTCTTTACTGTCAAGAATAGAACCAAAAAAATTTGTTGATGGGAGTAAGGATGAAGGATGGATACAAGCAATGAAAGATGAACTAAATCAAATAGAGAAAAAATAGAATTAGGATTTGGTGCCAAGGCCTATAGAAAAAAATGTGATAGGGATAAAATGGGTATTAAAAAATAAACTAAATAAAGATTGAGAAGTGGCGAGAAACAAAGCAAGACTAGTATGCAAAGGCTATGAACACAAGTAGAAGGTATTGAATTCAAGGAGAAATTTACTCTGGTGGAAAGAATGGAGGTAATTGAAATGTTTCTTGAATATTCTTTTCACAAGGACTTCAAGGTATATCAAATGGATGTTAAATCTTCTCTCTTGAATAGTGACTTAGAAGAAGAAGTTTACATAGAGCAGTGTGATGGTTTCCAACTATCAGAGGATCCAGAAATGGTATGTAGACTTAAGAAGGATTTATATGGCCTCAAAAAAGCTACTAGGACTTGGTATGCAAGGTTGGAAAAGTACTTAATCCAGCAGGACTTCAAAAAAGGTACCACAAATAGCAATATTTATATCAAAGTTGATGGTGAACAAATTCTAATAGTTGTATATGTTGATGATATAATATTTGGTGGTAATGATGAAATGTGTAAGAAGTTTGCAAAAGAAATACATAAGGAATTTGAAATTTCTATGATAGGTGAGTTGTCATTCTTTCTTGGACTCCAAATTTCTCAATCATATGATGGCATTTTTATCTCTCAAGAAAATTATGTCAAGGAGATGTTGAATAGGTTTGGAATGGAATATTGCAAACTAGTGAGTACTCCCATAGTGACAAATTGTCATTTTAGCAAAGATGATGAGTCACCTAAGGTTGATTAGACTCTATATAAGTCTATGATTGAGGGCCTACTATACCTAACAATATTAAGGCTTGACATTATGTAAGTTTTTTGCTTGGTTGCAAGGTTTCAAGCTAATGCTAGAGAAACTCATGTGAAGGCAGTCGAGAATTTTTAGATATTTGCAGAGCACTCTAGATTATGGATCATGGTATAAAAATGGTGATGAATTTTCCCTAAGTGCATATATTGATGCAGATTGGGCCAACAATGTTGATGATAGAAGAAGCACCAGTTTTGGAGATTTCTTTTTGGGAGACATACTGGTTTAATGGTTTAGTAAAAAGAAAGATTTAGTGTCCTTATCAATAGAAAAAGAAGAGTATATTGTTGCAACATCCTGTTGTACTCAAGTGTTATGGATGAAGAAAATATTAAAGAATATCAGGGTTATGTATGATGATCCCATTCCTATTCTATGTGACAATACAAGTGCCAATAATATTTCAAAGAAACGAGTGATGCATTCTAGAACCAAGAATATATCTATCAAGTATCACTTCTAAAGAGAGAAGGTTGTGGATCAAGAATTAAGGTTGGAATATGTACCTACAAAGGAATAGGTTGCAAATATCTTTACAAAGGCACTTTCTATGGACACTTTGAATATCTCAAATAGAATTTAGAGGTTGTTTCCCCTCCTTCTAACTAGATGCATAGTTGGTGCATCTATCTAGGGGGAGCAATTCAAGATATATTTTTATCCTTGGATTGATGAGGGATACCTCTCAAGGGGAGCAGGTAGAAATAATCTAAAAAGGATGATAAGGTCTATGCATAAAGGGGGAGAGTGTATGTTATTGTAGTCACAAAGGAAGACCACTAGTCCTTTTTCCTTAATGTCAAAGGGGGAGAAATTGTATAATCAAGATAGTGTTGCTATTAATGCCAAAGGGGGAGATTGTTGCTTGTGTTGTCATTGATGTTAACACTGTGGTATTGTGGAAGGTTGCATATGATGGAGATTGTTGTAGGTGTTGTGAAAGGTGGTATTATGAAGTGAAGGAAATGGTGATGAATTTCATGAGAATGTTGTACATAGTGGTACAATATTTATTGCTCACGAATAGGTGAATGTTGATAGATGAAAGTGTATGCTAATATGAAGAAGTTGTAGTTTCTTATTTTCTTGTTGTAATTGTTTGACTATGAGAACTTGTGAATGTTGCATTCTTTGTCTCTTAATTTAAAGCATTGGATAAGAAATGAAATAATGTATGTAAGGTTTTAAGCAGTATGTGGCATGGGAAGTTGTATTGAAGTTTCTCTAGAGAATTCTTTGCATTCCTCCACATTTAAAGATATGGCCTTGCATTTTGGAAGATAGACAAAGATAGGTGCGTGACATATATGTTTCTGAATTCTATGCAGGAAAGTTACCACAAAAGTTTCCAGAGCTAGTAGAGTCCAAGATACAAGCCATAGATTGAACTCTCCACTACTAGGAAGATCTATTCTAAAATCTCAAAGAAATCTTGAATTTGACTCATAATCATATGAAACAATAAGTATTGTTGTCATTTCATGCCCTCCTTTAATGACCCATCACTGATATCCAATCTGAGTGATCTTCCATGGGTCATCTTGCATGTGTTTCCCTTGAAGTGTTCCAAATTTGGCTGTCTTAAATTTTTGGGTTTTCAGGATTTCACTTACCTTCTTCCTTGCATGCCTTATTCATTTCTCCATCACTCCCTTTCTTCCCATCTTTCCTCCAAGTATTTTGGGTGATGGCCTTCGGCCTTACCCTTTACCCTCTACTGATCTCTAAAGATAAGCCTTAGGCCTTACCTTTGACCATCGAAGCTAGTTTAAGTTTCAAGATTTGGTTAAGTATATTGCCTTGTTGGACTTTGGGGGTCCGCCTTCCCTCTTTCTCCTTCAATCCCTCTCCTCTTCCTTCTTCTCCCTTCGGCCTTTGACCTTCAGCCTATGTCCTTACCTCTTCCCTCTTATCATTTCATTTCGCAACAGGTAAGCCCGGCCTCCGACGGTCTGAGGTCCGATCTCTGAAATCTTACTTTGGACTTCAATCCTTCATGCTTCCTTCCTTCTCCCTTCTCACTTTCTTTCTTTTCTTCCAAAATTTGACTAAGCGTTGAATTTTCGAGTTTCAACCTTCAACCTTCCCCTATGCATCTTACCCTTCTTTAGTAAGAGGTATCTCATCTCTCTTACCTTTGGCTTTTGGGGGTAAGGCTTCTTGATATTTCTCATTGAGGGACATGGGGTGTACATCGCTATACTGCGAGCTCCTTCATGCTTCATCGCAGGGTAGATCGCTACATGACAAGCTTTAAACATTCAGCCCATGGTACTGCAAACTTCCTCTTAACAATATTTTTTGGCTTAACGACTATCATCGGCTTCTTCATGATCGCTCTCACGGGTGGTGGGTTGTTCCCCGCTATACCACACTATTCATTTTTCCTTGTCGTGGTATTACAGTTTATGATGTAATGTAGTTCTTTCATACCACCTGATCATAGATTCCTCGATAAGCATTCATTTTCAAGGCTCGCCATTTAATTCCAAAGCATGTAAAGGAAAATTTTTAGTCTGGAGCGCGCCGATGATCCATGTATCGGGCACGCTTTCATCGACACCATTAATACCCAACTACTCCCTACTTACTAGGCATCAAATTTTAGGTTTGAGGACAATATTTATCACTCTTCCATGACTTCTAGTGATTCTCAGAGGGGCACCATGCTTCATTATTGTTGATGGGTGTCCCTTCTGACTGCTTCCCATACCTAAATCACAAATTTCATGGGGGATTTAGACAATTTTTCCTGCAAATATCCATGACAAGGTGATGGTGTACTAGCTATGTCTTCTCCAAGTCTTTCTTGGTGTGATTTTCACAATAGCAGGTATGGTGTCCATGGCTCTTCTTGGCACAATTTTTTGGGCACAAATTTCTTGAATAAATCTTAGGTTTTCCTTGAGAAAATTTGTAACCCTAACTGGGTTAGGGTTAGTTATTGTTCATCTGAGTTATGCTTGATCAATAAAAGAAACACTTGTAACCCTACCTAGGTTAGGGTTAGTTATTGTTCATCTGAGTTATGCTTGATCGATAAAAGAAACACTTGTATTCATTTTTAGGGTTCTTCTTTTGGGCTCTAGTTTTCTTTTGCAAACCCTACATCTTGCATTCTACCATTGTAAAGTCTGGCTTTTATGCCTCATATCAATAAAATCTCACTATTATCATAGATCTTTATTGCATGTTTAGTAAAAATCTCTTACCTTCACATGTGAATGCTTTTTTTAGCTAATTTATTGATATTTTGTGCAATTTGAAGCAAAGAAGAAACACATTCTATCTTGGTGCATCACCTCCTTTTACGTTTTATGTCTCTTTCTATCCCTTTTCTCTATGATCTGTTAGAATAGAGTAGTAATAGGGTTTTCATTATGTTGGGTTAGACCAACTCAAATTGCACTTAGTTTTGAAAAGGAATCTGGCCTTCTCTGAAGATTCAATCTCATTTGCGCAAGGTCCCACAACCTCAAGATTGTTTCCACTATGTCATTAGAACACTGAACTCTGGTTCAATAGGGTGCAATTTTATGCGACAACAAGTTCATCAACACTATTATGAGCACACATTCACTTCAGGGGATAATGGTCTTTCTACACCTATATACATATAAGCATAAATACTTAAATCTTAAAGGTATTCAAAAGCTAACACTAAAATTATTTGGACCTTACCAAGTTCTAAAATGGGTTGTGCAAGTTACTTATAAAATTGACATACCTTTATCTTATAAGGTGCATCTTTTTTTCTCAGTGTATTATTTAAATATTATCCTTAGGGAACAAGTTCACATTCAATCAACACTTCCCAAATCTTTGTAACCACACCATCGCATATATCTTGGTCTAATTGTGAGGTTTACAACCAAAAAATATAACTTTATAATCTCTCCACCAAATTTAGTATTAATTTTCATAAATTAAGCCTTATGAATAACACTTTTCAAAGGGGCCATATTAGGATCCTCCTACATCCTAACCTTATATTATTTTTGTGTGATACTAAATCTAGAAAAAATTACAAGAGATTGCATCCATACTAAACCCTCATTCTAGATTAGGTAAAATACTTTTAGATTGAGCATAAATAAGATCAAACAAAATAGTACTTACCAAAGCAAGATATCTCCTGTGTTGAGTGGATTTATTCA
>VDFB02353634.1:0-13234 GCA_007258455.2 Sequoia sempervirens
CGATGACCATCATTCGCCAAGAGCTATACCAAAGACTTCTCATCATCAGCGAGAAATTCCATTCTCACAGAGACTTCTCCCCGAATCCCTTTGAGTTACCTCGATGACTTTAAACCAAACACTGTCAGCGAGACTTTAACACATCACCAAGACTTCTTTCTGAACAATCCTTTCAGCCAAGGGTCTCAACGATATATAATTGAATGGCCTATCAGCCAAAGATCTTCACAAGCACTAAGAGGTCACACTAAAAGCAACCTATCACAACGACATGATCCTTTGGTGAGACAAAAACTAGGTCACAACAACCTATACAAAACATGATGTTCCAAACTGCTAGTTGGCTAGACATAAGAATTGTCACACCAACTTGGCTCCTATGGAGGTTTCAGCCTATGATGATTGAGGCATACTTTTCCAAAAATCTCCCACTTGACGAAGATCACACAGGCACCTACAGAGCACAACATAACTTACTAAAAAACATGGACACGAAGGCCCATTGAACTAGCACACCACCTGAAGTTATCTGTGATCACTAGCTTCATTAATGAATCTACAAAATTCTCCAGAGTATCAACCTTTTCCAATATGACCTTTCCATCCTCCACCATATCTCGTACAAAGTGGTACTGTACATCAATATGTTTCATCCTGGGATGGAAAGTGGGATTCTTTACTAGACAAATTGCACTCTAACTGTCACAAAAAATAGTTATTTCCCCTGCATCAAAACCAATGTTAGAACACAAACGTTTCAATCAAACTGGTTCTTTACAAGCATGAGTAGCTACCATGTATTTAGCCTCTGTAGTGGAAAAAGTGACTACAGCCTATCGCTTGCTCATCCAACTTACTGTACCACCATTCAACATGAAAATGTATCCGCTAGTGGACCTCCTGCTGTCAATGCCCCCTGCCCAATCAAAATCTACATATCCATGAATGCTGAGAGTCCTCTATGATTCAACCGAATTCCCATGGTAACACAAAGAAAAATCTAAAGTACCCTTCAAATATCTAAACACTTTCATCATAGCATCCCAATGCGTTCTTCCTAGATTAGCCATAATTCAACTAAGAACTCCCATTGCTTGGGCAATGTCTGGCCTTGTACAGACCATTGCATACATAAGATTGCCTACTGCACTAGCATAGGGTACACTGGTCATGTCCTCCATCTTAGTAGGAGATTTTGGATAGTCCTCAACAGATAGCTTCGTTCCCTGCAAGACTGGAACCACTAGGATAGTCCTCAACAGATAGCTTCGTTCCCTGCAAGACTAGAACCACTAGTTGTTTGCAATCATTCATACAAAATCTCTCAAGAACAGTCTTGATATATTTACTCTGACTGAGCCATAGTTTTCTATTCTTCCTATTCCTAGTTATCTCCATCCCCAAAATATACCTTTTTGCACCAAGATCATTCATTTCAAACTTAGCAGACAATTGAGACTTAAGATCAGAAATCATTAGCTTACTATTGCCTATGAACAACATATCATCAACATAGAGAGCAATAACAAGTACTCGATCACTTTCATCTTTATAATATACACACTGATCAAATTTTGATCTCACAAATCCCAAAGACAATACAAAAGTATCAAATTTCTGGTACCACATTCTAGGTGACTGCTTTAACCCATACAGAGACTTCTTTAATTTGCATGCGGTTTTCTTTACCTTTTTCAACAAAGTACTCAGATTGGGACATATAGATTTCTTCTTCAAGATCACCATGAAGAAATGTTGTCTTCACATCCATCTGTTCAACCTCTAAGTCATACGCTGCTACAAGTGACAAAAGAAATCTGATAGATGTTAGCTTTGCTATAGGAGAAAAATATTTCCCATAATTGAGTCCACGCTTGGGAATAACCCTTTGCAACTAGTCTTTTCCTTGTACTTTTCTACACTGCCATCCAGACCAATCTTCTTCTTAAATACCCATTTGTAGCCAACTGCCTTTCTACCTTTAGGCAAGTGCACCAGACTCCAGGTTTCATTCTTATCTAATGATGCCATCTCTTCTTCCATGGCTTCCAACCAAGAATATGAATCAGACATTCTAAATGCCTCTTTCACAATCCTAGGCTCATCGGTGCTAGAAATTAAAGCATAGGCACAAGTAGAATCAATCAAAGAGAACCCATACCTATCTGGTTGTTTTTCATGGGTTGACCTCCTCACTTGCTAAGGCTAGGTTCTTCTTCTTTAGAACTTTCAGAACTACCTGAGCTCTCCTCAGTTTTAGGTAAATTTTGAATTTTGAATTCCTCTTTCTCTAGTGTAGGAAGGTTTCAGCTCATGAAAGGTTTAGGCTGAGGTTCTACATCCTTATTATTTTCTAACTTTTTCTTTGACTGCAGATCCAAAGTGGAAGGTTTCAGCTCATGAAAGATTACACTTCTGTTGTATAAAACGTTCTTTGTATCAGGATTCCAAAGCTTGTATCCTTTTATGACAACACTATAACCAATAAAAATACATTTGACAGCCTTGTTCTCTAGTTTAGATCTTTTCACATCCGGCACATGAGCATATGCCTCACAGCCAAAAACACAAACATGTCTAAGAGAGGGCTTCTTACTAGACCATGCTTCCAAAGGTGTTTTCTCAACAAGAGAAGAATTTGGAGAACAATTTATTAGGTAACATGCAGTAGATACAGCCTCAACCCAGAATTTCTCCTCCAAGCCTGCACTACTAAGCATACTTCATGCTCTCTCCATCACTGTCCTATTGAACCATTATGCAACTCTATTCTGCTATGGAGTATAAGGTGTAGTCTTGTATATTTTAATTCCATGGTATTTACAGTATCTTTCAAATTCATCAAAACAAAATTCACCGCCATTATCAATCCTTAAGCATTTTATTTTTCTACCAGTCTAATTTTCAACAAGATTTTTAAATTATTTAAACCGACTGAATACTTTTGATTTACTTTTTAGAAAATATACAAATGCTCTTCTTGAATAATCATCAATGAATGACACGTAGTATCTTGACTTAGACAAAGAAGGAACATCCACTGGACCAAACACATCTGAATGAATATAATCTAGCAAAACGGAAGATTTATGAGGACTAGAATAAAAAGAAACATGGTGCTACTTTTCATATATACAATGCTCACATAATTCAAATTCGAGATTACAATCTTCAAGCCCCTCAACCGGGTTTTTATTCTTCAAGGTTTTTAAACCTTTTTCTCCTATGTGGCCTAACCTATGATGCCAGAGCATAGTCTTCTCTACTAGAAGTTTTACTTCCATAGAGTTTACATAATTAGGGATATTTCCCTCTTTACCTCCATGAGTAGCTTTTAGTGACTTTCCAGAGACACTGTTATATTGAATAGCATGTGCATCCAGCTTGTACAAGGTACTAATTCGAGCACCTCTAGCCAGCACCATTGAACCTCTAGTCATCTTGCAGCCATTTCCAAAGAACGTGACTTATACTCCAATATCATTCAACATACTTATAGAAAGTAAGTTTCGAGCTAGACCTAGTATGTGCATAACATCATTAATTCCCTTTACGCTACCATCAAGAAATTGTATTATGACTCTTCCACAAACAACTATCTCCAAAGTTGAATCACTTGCCAAGTTCGCCTTTCCACCATTGTATTTGTCAGACTTTGTGAACCATTCTCTATGAGATGTCATGTGGAAAGATGCTCTAGAAACAATCAGCCAGACATCATCTGATGCTTGAGTAGCCAAGGTTGCAACGAAGGCATCACCATCACTATGAGAAGAACCATTATCGGAAGAACCCTTCTTATTTTCTCCTCTTTACAATCCTTTCAGACATGACCAGGTTTCCCACAGTTCTAGTACTTCACCTTCGACTTCTTGCTAGGAGACTTTAATCTCCCCTCTAATTTCAATTTGGAATTCTTGTCCTTCTTCTTTCGATCTTCCTCTGACAGCAAGAGCTTCTTTTCCATCTCAGAAGATTTCCTTCTCATCTCTTCTGACAACAAATAACCAACAACATCTTCCATCTTGAAACTAGATGTAATCCCAATAGCCATCACTAGATGATCCCATGAGTCTAGCAAAGAACACAATAATAGCATACATTGATCCTCTTCTTCAGTCTTCACACCAACATATGCTAATTGAGCAAGCAACATATTAAATGCGTTCAAATGATCAGCCACAGACCCTCCTTCCTACATTCTTAAAGAATACAACTTCTTCCTCAGGAACAGTTTATTCACCAAGGACTTCCCCTGATAAATAGATGCCAGTCTTTTCCACAAAGAAGAGGCAGTCTTCTCCTCATGCACATTCAAAAGAACTGAGTCTGCCAAAAAGAGCCTTAACAAACCCTTAGACTTTCTATCTACAAGGTCCCAATCTTCTTGCTTCATGCCTGTAGGTTTAGTTCTAGACACTATAAGCCACAAATCATGATCAACTAGAAGATCCTCCATCTTGAGTTTCCACAACTCAAAGTTACTGCTGTTGAACTTCTCTATTTCCAACTTTCTAGACATGCTAGCCATCTCAACCTGTAAAAAAAAATAACAAACTCTACATGATTCCCACTGAACATAATTGACTCAAGAAACCCAACGTACCCACAAAGATAACACAACTAGCGAGGCTCTGATACCACTTGAAAGGAAAATTAGATGCGGAAACAATTCTCCTAGTGTCAATACCTCAGAGAAGAATGTAGATATACTTGTAATTTTTTAATTATAGTTCAACTCAGATGCACTATGAAGTAAATAACAGAAACAGAGTATTTGACAATCACACAGGAACACCAGATATACATGGGAAAACCCTTGCAGGAGAAAAACCCACCACACCAAGAGAAATCACTTTGTATTACAGTAATGGAACTTACATACAAATGTCAGAATTATCTTTCTGGTGCCTATTTACAGTAGGATTCACCATGAACAATCTTGTACATGAACCTTCAAGTTATAGTCTACACAAAATATAATTCATTTACTGATCATGCAACCACACAACAATCTGTCGATGCAACCAACTGATCACAATCTGCAATCATAGAGTATATTCATGTAGTTCCATGTTTGTCGAGCTTCCTCACAGAACCGTCACAACGAAATGTCTCCCAACGGTTCCAATTCAACTCCTCTAATTGGATGAATACCAGCCATGTAGATAGTCATCTCTCAATCATAAGAAAACAACTTTGTTGGCATCTCAGTGAGACATCAACAGTGTCTTGCCGATGCCACAAAGTCTTTATATCGAAGTCGCCAAGAGTTGTTTCCATCGGCAAGAGGTTTCACTGAGCTTACAACTATATCGGCTTCAGTTTTCCTTTCAACAAGACTATCACTCTAGCCAAGACATGCCAACAAGCCTTCTTGTGTTACACCGAGCTCAGGAGACTATCACTAAGACTTCCTTATGTTGCCAGGACCTCACACCGACGTTCTCCACATGTATTGTTATCGCCCCTGGAGACTCATCGCTTTCTGTGAGATGTCATACCAAAGCTTCATATGTCAGCTAGACTTGAGTGTTCTCATTGGCTAGAAAATCAGATTTAGCCGAGACATCATATCGAGTCACCATGGGTTATACTAAAGTGGTATGTTATACTGAGCTCCAAAGAATAGTCGGCAAAACATATCACCTTCGCCGAGAGTTCTTATCGAACATGTATATGTTACATCGATGACCACCATTCACCAAGAGCTATATCGAAGACTTCTCATCATCAGCGAGACATTCCATTCTCACTGATACTTCTCCCTGAAGCCCTTTGAGTTACCCTGATGACTTTAAACCAAATGTTGTCGGTGAGACTTTAACACATCACTCAGACTTCTTCCCGAACAAGCCTTTCAGCCAAGGGTCTCAATGATATATGATTGAATGGCCTATTGGCCAAAGATATTCATAGGCACTAAAAGGTCACACCGAAAGCAACCTGTCATAGCGACATGATCCTTTGATGAGACAAAGACTAGGTCACAACGACCTATACAAAAAAGGATGTTCCAAACTGCTAGTCGGCCAGACATAAGAATTGTCACACTGACTTGGCTCCAATGGAGGTTTCAACCTGTGATGATTGAGGAATACTTTTCCAAAAATAGAAAGGTAACAATATAAAATATAAATGTGGATAATGAACTGGAAATGATAGAAAATGCAATGAAAAATGTGCAACTAGACTAATTCACCCAGGGTGGCAAACGAGTCTAGGTAGTGATTTTAAAAAAAAATTAGAATTTTTGAATTGGTTTTTATGCTTTTTATGTTTTTTGATGTAGGTATAATATAACAATATAGAATTGTACTAATTTTTAATTAAATGAAATGAAAAAATGCAAGCTATATGAGCTTTTCACTAATGCTAATTTGGAAACACCAGAATGCAAATTAAACAATGCAAAATGTAATGCAATTATGTTAATGTAAGCTATTCTAAGGATGTAAATAGACTCTAATTTAGAAATATGATTCTCTAAATTTAGTTTCACCAAAATGAACCAAATATTTTTGGCTATATGGCTCTCTTACACTTCTAGGGTTTTGTACCTAAAAGGAGAGAAGTACCAAAAACCTTAATGGCTAACTCAAGAATAATCCCTTGAGATTTCAATGCAAATGAGACTAAAATATGTCAAAGGAGAATGTTATAGATGCTAAAAACTAATAAAATAAATTAACTACTAATGTAAAACTAAGAGAATGCATTTTTTTTTGAAAACACACTATGATATGCAAAATGACCTAGAAATGCAAACAAACTATAATAGAAACTTATGAAATTGAAGGGGTACACCTAAAGACTGCAAAGGGATGGGATGGAGCTCTAGAATCCTGAAGAAGTCAATGTTGAAGCCAACTAGGACTCATACACCAAGCTCGACAACATAGTTATGTTTTAGGAAGATTTTCCTAGAACAAGTTTTAGACAACTGGGTACTGCTTAGATCTGATCCACATCATGTTGTAGAAATGGTCAAATCTTGATCCACCTCACTTTTATTTTCACATGTTTTTCCTTTCTTTTATTCATTGACATTCCATGACTCTGTATCTTGATGTTGCATGTTATACACCTTGTGTGTGTGTCCCTTTATGCTTATGTTGATTTGACTTAGGATCTTGGATCCTAGGGGCTTGGCCACCTCCTTCATCTTAGTTATCCTACACCATTTACATCACTACACTTGGAACCCTCTTGAATGTCTACATTAGTGTGAGTTTGAAGCAAGTTCATCCTCTCACTAAAGTGGGGGATAAATGGAGTCATCGAAAAAGTATTCCCTACTTAATTTGGAAATAATTAATGACAAATTGGACTTAATGTCACCTTGATCTAGTGTTGTGAGGTGAAATTTACACATCCACATTAGGTCTTAGGCCCTTTCTAAGCTAATTTAACTTTTTTCGTAATTCAATGTTCTAAAGTATATTTATTGACACCTTCACATTAAATTTAGGAGGCTTGTAAAATAAGGTGGACCTAATCTAGTGTTGTAATGCATTTTACACATTGACATTAGATTTAGGGACCTTCTAAGCTAAATAAACCTATTTTTTCCTCAATTTAGTGTTGTAAATTGTATTTATTTACAATTTCACATTGTATTTTGAGCCCTATTGCATTTATGATCTTAATATAATCATTAACAGGCCTCTATGACCCCATATTATGCATCCCAAGGCATATTTTAATCAAAAACTTGACAAGATCAACATATAAGCTTAATTTCTTCACTCCCCCACACTTTAGCTAGAAAAATAACCCCAATGGGACCCATTCGACACTCTGGGTGAATGATTCCCATCCATGTGGGACTCATTTTCCTAGCTTGGAAAATGAGTCTCGTTTGAGCTATTTTTGAGGTTTGAGAGGGAAAACTAGGTTTTAAGTTCAATTTTCTTCTATGTCAGCCTTCAGGATGAAATTAACGATCATCTAAGTGCATTCCCTATATAAACAAGCTTTCAAATCCTCATTTGATATAAGCAACATCATATATTCATGTTATGAAGTCAAGCAAGCAAGATTTAAGCATTCCAAGTTTTCACAAGGTCATCAAGATAACTTTCAAGATTATTTCTAAGGCATTCAATTATAGATTCTTCATCAATTGTTGTGGAAATTCAAGGTACATTATCATGTCAAGCATGCTATTGAGCTAGTGTTGTGATGTAGCATGAAAGATCCAAAATCAAGCATTGTTCTACACTTATCTCAAGGTCAAGATCTACATCCTTCATGGCCATTTCATGTTGAGTTACAAATTTATAAGACATCATTTACAAGGCATCATTCAACATATCATTGTTCATGCTTCATATCCTATGTTTCATGTTTCATGTCCTTGTTTCATTATTTCATCACTTGGTTTAATTATCTACACCATAGAAAAATGGTCCCTTGTCATTTTCATGGTCTTTTAGGCCTTTCTTTGTGATGTTAAATCTATTTTTCTTTGATTTAATGTTGCAATATGACTTAAATATGAACATTTATGTCCTTAAAATTCAAATAATGGCATCTTGTGAAGGTGTTGTGAAGTGTTGCAAAACATTTCTACACTTTTCTAGACTTTATTCATCACAATTCACCTAAAAATCACCTTTTCATCACTTATCAAGTCCCATTTTGAAGTGTTGTAAAGTCTTGTAACAATATTTCATGCTTTTCTAGGCATAATTTCACTATTTACACCTTTCTTATGTTTTATTTGACCCATTTATGCCCTTATAAGGCTTAATTAAGTGTATTGTTGAATGTAAACCCGACAAACAACATTAAATGTGACTTAATTCCCAACACCCACTTTCACTTCCAAGGTGGGACCCATTCGCCATGGGTGGCAAATGAGTCCCTCTTGGCTCCAAATTCAAAATAATTCAATTTTATTTTTGTGTTTTTATTCAAAATTACCTGATGTTGGTCTGTGATAAGGTATCATCAAGTTACTAAGGCACAAGTGTGTATAAATAAGTTCTTTTTTCCTCATTTTACATCTCCTACAATCTCGTATCTCATTCAAGCATTCAATTAGCATTTGAGAACTTTGCATCCTATAATCAAGCATCAATCAAGTGCATTCAAGGGAAGCCATTGATATATCTTCAAATTTTCTTCAACAAGGGTTTGGTAAGTTGATAGCATTTGCATGTTATTTGTTTATCATTCTCCTTCATTTCTTTATTTCATTAAGGGCTTGATTACCAAAGTGGGATTTGACCAAGGAAAATCCCTATACTCTAACCCTCAAACATTTTCCCCTCTTACATGTGTGTTTGTAGACTATGTATGCATATTTGGCAAAAGAAATTAGGTGTTGAAAGGTGGTCAAAAAGTCAACAATGTGCTTCAAGCCAAATCAACATCATTTCAAGCCTAGAGAATACTTTTTGTCCATTTTTTCTAGAATTAACTTCATCAACCCAACAAGTAGAAAACCTCAAATCTGGTGTTGTAGAATTATCCCTTGATTTCATAGAATTTTGGGAGAGGAATGATTCACCTTCAGTGGTGAATGAGTCCCACCTTAAGGCTAGAAATCCATATTTTGTCAGATTCTAGATCCCAACACTCAGAAACCCACTCTTGATAATTTTCATTAGAAGTAGGATTGATTCGCCATCAGTGGCGAATGAGTCTCATTGGTGATTTTATATTATCTCATATAACATTTAGAAGATTTTATATTCTCCATTCTCTACCCAAATGCACTTTGAATCATCCCTTTTCTATTATGTTTTGCATTTGTTCATTCTTAGTTCATGTTTACATATCACATTGTGTTTTCTATCATTGCAAAAATATTAGGTTTTGTATACATAATCAGTCACATATATCATCCAATTACATTTATATCATCTCATTTAGTCTAAATTACACATTGCATAATTTGAGTGAACCTAGCTCGATCTTTTGTGTATGGTTTATCTTTCTCCTTTTAGTTGAAACATCCTAAGAGTGTAAGAGTAGTCTATAAGCCCTACCCCAAAAATCTATGGTTCATTTTGGTGAACTTGCATATTGAGCACTTTACATTTATGATTTCAATTGCATCTTGCATCTTCAACTTCATTTACATCAACATTCAATTAGGGTATTGTCTTGTTTTTGCATCCTAGGGTTTCTTAACTTGCATTAGTGAAAGACTCATTTAGATTTCATTTTTGCATTGCATATAATTGAAAACACTGAAAATATGCATCTGCATCCTTAACTAGCATCTGCAAAGCATTAGAATCATTTTAATTTTTTTGAAAAACACAAAAAAATCTCATAGTTAGACTCATTTGCCACCTTGGGCGAATCAGTCCACCTGCACATTCTACACAATATCTTCAAGCATTTTCTAGGTCTTTCCTGCATTACAGATTTCTATAGTTGCTTCCTATTTTAATTTCCAAAATATCTATTTTTAGCTATTTCTTGCATCTTAGTTTAATACTTGCATTCATTGTCATCATCGCATTTTCTTTTAATAAGCTTTGGAATTCATTAAAATCCTTAGTAGACATTTCCATTTGTGCCTTTGGCTATGATACTAATGACCTTGAGTTTCCTCATGCTCCTTCAAATCCTCATGATTATCCTCCTCATGATGTATAAATCATTGGAGAAGATTATAATAGCATGATCAATCTCAACAATGAATGCCTTGATAACCTAGAAGCCTATGAAGCCTTTTACCCATCCATGAAGCCACAATATCTTCCTACCATTGCAACTCTTGATCATTTTGTTGGCAATACAAGGGTAGAGAATTGAGAGGAGGGTTGAATCAGTTGTCACAAAGATTCAAAACTTATTCAACTTATTAACCTTATTCTTAGATCTGATAATTAACCATGAAAACATAAATCATCAACACATTAGAAACACACATAACACCAAGATTTTTTACATGGAAACCCTATTAGGGGAAAAACCACGGTGGAGGTCAGTCCACAAGATTATACCTTGTTAAAACTATAGTGAAAATGAAATATGGGGAGTGTAGATGCATTCAAGCACACTGCCTAGAGCTCACTACTCAATTAGAAAGGAAGACACACTATCTTACAAAGAGATTCAGATTTTGAACTGAGAGAATTGCATTTGCTACTACCTGATTACCATTCCAATTAAGCACATGAACACTTATCCACTCTTCTTCACTCTTCATCACACTCTGCTCTCCTTTGAATTATTTAAAACATTATTTTTGCATACACACATTTGGCATACATCAAATGAAATGAATAATCACTTTTTTATATCCGCAACAAGAAATTTCATCACTACAAGTCGGCCACAAAGAAATAATAAAACAAATATAATTTGTGGGCCCAAAACATTAAATATTATAAATGTGAATCAACCAAGGCTGGCCACAACTTAGTGAGGACCCAAAACAACATCTTCAACATGAAAACACTTCAATTAATTTCTCCTTGAAGATCCACAACACACTACAAACACTATGTCGGCCAAGAACAAGAAAACATGAACACACAAGAGAAAATATCCAATCACGAGCACAACAATTAATGCAGACATGCAAAAAAGATAGAGCATAATCTAGAAGCATCCACAAGAATCACAAATCACAAGAGAAGCATTTGCAACAACTAAACTAACTGAAATAGAATCATCTTCAATCAGGAACACCAACTAAAGAAACAAAAAAATTGTCAAAATGAAAATCTTGATAACTTGATCAAATTTTCATGTGGATCTCTAAAATTTGACATGGATAAACTAGATACACTAAGAAACAAACCCTTTATTCTACAACCTCTAATCAACAACGTACATAAATAATTGACATATTGAATTTCACTTCACCATTAACAACCTACAACTCATTTATTACAATTTTCTCAATATCCTCGACATATACATCTTTAAATGAATTTATGATAATAGTGTTGACATCAATGAAAACCACATATTAGAAACAAAACCAAAACATCCAACAATCTCCCCCTTTGGCATTGATGGAAACACATGATGTGAAAAACACCATCAACACAACTAACTCCTACTTCAGTTTTGACTAATCTTTCTCCCCATAAGGCTCTTCTCCCTAGATAGATTTTTTTTCACAAGAATATTTTCCCCCTTTGACATCAATTACAATGATCCCTAAGCTCTAAACCACATATCTGAACCATTTGACTACTCCCCCTAAGTAGCAGCCACCACAACATCAATTTGAAACAAGATATGATTATGAAATGCACAAACTGATGCAATGCAATGCATCCTTAGTTTTGATTAGGAGGGGTAATCAACCCTAACTTCCCTCTAAGATACTCAAAAGTATCCTTAGGAAATGGCTTGGTAAAGATGTCTCCAATCTACTCCATAGTATGCACATACTCCAGTTTGACTTCCTTTTCACTTACCGTCTCCCTCAAAAAGTGAAACTTGATAGATACATGCTTTGTTTCTAAATGCAACACCGAATTCTTGGAAATGTTAAGAGAACTTGAGTTATCACAGAATATAGCAATAGGCTCATCATATACAACTCTGATATCCTTCAACATCTGTTTCATCCATAATACATGAGTACAATTATTAGAACCAACAATGTATTTGACCTCTGTAGTAAGCAAGGAAATTGCATTATGCTTCTTGCTTAACCATGAAATTATCTTCTTACCCAAGAAAAATGCTCCACCGCTAGTACTTTTTCTGTCATTCACATATCATGCCCAGTGAGCATTAGTAAAGGAACTCAAAGTAAGATCATCATCTTTAGGATACCATAGGCCAAGATTAGCAATTATGTTCAAGTATCAGAAAATTATCTTCACAACAGTCACATGAGATTCCTTTGGATTAGCTTGAAATCTCACAACAACACATACAAAATTCATGATATCAGGCTTAGTTTGAGTTAAATATAACAATCCACCAATCATTGATTTGTATCTTTTTTTTATTTTCATTTGGATAATCATCTTTTGTCACCAACTTGAATCTGATCACCATAGGTGTACCTACTAGCTTTGAATCTTCCATACCAAACTTCTTTTGCAATTCCTTCACATACTTGGACTGAGATATAAAAATCCTTTTATCTAACTGATTAATTTACAATCCCAAAAAGAATTTCATGTCACCAATCATAGACATCTCAAATTCATTCTGCATCTCATTAGCAAACTTCATGCACAAACCATCATTTCCTCCAAAAATGATATCATCAACAAAGACTTCAAAAACCAAATCTTTA
>VDFB02353635.1:0-14393 GCA_007258455.2 Sequoia sempervirens
TTACACTATTTTTGTGAACACCATATGAAAAATTAAAAACACGACTATCTTTTATTTATGTGTTCTTTTACATATAAATAATTTTATGTTAATAAATTTTAAAACTATGACTAATGACATATAATTCATCTTTACACATTGATAAGGCATAAACATTTATGTAATACTTTTTGTTTTAATCATATATTCTAAATTTAAAAGACCAATTATGTGACTCATAAATTGAGCACTACTATGTTTTACCATTATCCCTTCAAGACTTAACTCTATATAAGCAACCATTTTCCATTCAAATTATAATATAAAGGTTTCCTTTATTGTTCCATATTTGTAATTGTAGCTTTTTAAAATTAAACTTCTCTAATTTATTATAACTTATACAACTTTAAGACAATAATTTTATTAAGAGGTTAAAAAATTATGTCTATTGTAAATTTCACCATTTAATTCCAACCTTGCATATTACTATTAGATCCATTTAAAATTTAGACAAGTTTAAATTTTTATATAAAAAAGTGTCATTATTGACCATAATTAATATTTTTTAATAGGTAAAAATAGTCAACAATGGACTTGACAAACCAAATGATATTCTTAATTAAAAAAACCAATAATAGGTTCATTGGACACCACCTTATTGTTTTTAATCCTTGACTAGTATATTTATTACAAGTATCAATGCATTCTATATGTGACTGGGCTTCTTATTCCATCATTTTCTAGAAACTTAATTTGTATAGGCTCTTAGTAATGATCTCTAAGATTTTGAAAAGAAATTGAATTTTTGTTCAAAAATACATTTGATAAATGGATTTTTTTGTTTGTTTAGGTGACAAAGCTAAGCAATGGCATTGTAGTCGGATTAACAGTCAACCACTCAATTGTAGATGGAACTTCACTTTGGCATTTTATCAACTCATGGACCCAACTATGTTGTCAACCATCACCTACAATTGTTATCCCACCCCTCCACTCCCGTTGTTTTGGAAAAAGTTTTCCTATAGAGATTAACATACACCAAGGTCTTGAGAAAAAAATCCCACTACCACTAAAATAAACAATATTTCACTTTACAAGCAAAACCATCTCTCAATTGAAGGAACAAGCAAATGTAGGCTCCCCTAAAGATACAACTATTTCATCCTTCCAAGCACTTTGCGCACATGTATGGCAATCCATTGCACATGCTCGTGGACTCTCTCCCACTGAGTTAACCATATTCAAACTAGCAATCAATTGTCGACCTAGAATAGTCCCTCCATTACCTTACTCTTATTTTGGTAATGCCATCCAAGTGGTGAGCACTAGTGTCACAACAAGAGAAATTTTGGGGAATAGTATAGCCTGTGTAGCAAGTTGTTGAATGGAATCATATCAAGCCTCCAAGATTCTAAAATTCAAGTTGAATTAGCTAAGCCCCCCTCTCTCATTGACCTTAACAACTTACCTCCAAATAAGTTTGTGGTAATTTCTAGCTCACCAAGGTTTCCCATATACAATAATGATTTTGGATGGGGAAGACCAATTGGTGTGAGAAGTGGATTAGCAAATAAGTTTGATGGAAAAGTGACCACTTATCCAGGATGTGAAGGTGATGGTAGTATAGATTTGGAAATTTGTCTTCTTCCTCAAGTCATGAATGCTTTGGAATCTAATCTACGATTTCTTTTCCCATGTGATGGTTAATCTTGGGGTTATGTTCTAGATGTTATGATGTATTCTTAATTAAGAAGATTCTTAGATATGGGTGTCAATTGAATACAAAATAATTATTAGAATGAGGGTATATTTTGTACTAGATATTGTTTGCAATGAGATGAGAAAAAATGTTGATCTATTTTTTTTCAGAATTTAGTAGACAATGAGTTTTTCTAGATGTTATGCTTAATTTTAAATATTTTTCTATATGGGATTTAGAATAAAATTTAATTTTGCATAATGTTATATTTTGAATCATATACTATTTTCAAAGGAATAAACAATTTTGTTGAGAATTTTTCTTAAAATTTAATAGGCAACATGTTTTGTTAGATGTTTCTAAAACTAAAAATGAGAATTTTACTTATTTACAAAATTATAATAGAAATATCAACTACTAGGTATTAATAGAAGAGTAATGTGTTATTCCAATATTGATGGGATAAACCATTAAGAAAGGAGCCTCATGTTAGAAAAAAATATTCCAAAATCTATAAATAAAGGGACATAAAAGATGAGGTAGGACTATGAAAGGACAAAACTATATGTCATATTTTAACATCGTGACATCTTAGTTTAACACTTGTATTATCCATGTTATCCACTTCTTTGTTACACATACATATTGGGAATTTTCCTAAGAAAATTATTTGATAGAAGTTAGAGATCCATCAGTACATATGAAATATTAATGGATACATATAAATCCCTAATCACAAAGTTAATAATAAATTGGGGCCTCCTAAAAAATTTAGAAAACTAATTTTGTTAGATCCCTAGCCAAGGTTAAGCCTAGTTTAAGGGCTTATGCTTTAGTAATATTATTTATTGTAGATCCAAGAATAATAACATATTTAAGTCAAATTTTATCATTATAGAGAATGGTGACTCCACATTAGTAGCACCAACATTCCCTTACAATGTCCCATTAAAGAAAAGTGCATATCTAATAAAATGGGCTAAACAACTTGTTGAGATAATTTATTAATTCTATATTTTCATTTTTAAATGGGGGTAGTTTCTTTTAAGAGAGTTTGGATTTGGATTGAAGTGACCCGAGGACAAGATCATTCGGTATTGAATATCAAAGCATTTTTATCTTTCTATATTACCTAAAAAATATACCTAGGAATAAGAAAAAATGATTTTGAGGACCAAGCAACACATTTAGGAGCCTCTAAGTATTCAAGACTTTTCAATAGCATTATAAGAATAAGTAGGGACTTGTAAAAAAAAAAATTGCACTGGAAAAGATGTGTTTCCATACCTCTTTGGCATATGTTGGTGTAATTAAAAGTGTTGTACCTTGTCATAGGTCATGATTACACCTTAGTTAAGTTTACTTAGGGACCACATAGGAGGTTGTTGGAGAATTTCCACTTTTGGTGGACTTGACATGTCATTACTTTATCACTTCCACCTTTTGTGGACACATCATGTGATTATCTCTCCACCTTTTTTGGGTGATCCACCTTTTGTGGTGATTATCACATTATCACTTTTTCACTTTAGGTGGAGTGATAACTTTTCATAATTGTCTCATGTCATAAGATTATGACACTTGTCATAATCTTATGCCCTTCTATGTTCTCACCTTGGCTATATAACCAAGGGGTCTCCTATGTACTTTTATATAGCTCACCATATTCTATTTGCATTATTGGCAAAATACAGTTTATTCTTGTCATCTTGTTTCTATCTTTCTTATGCTTGTGCTTTTTATTAGGCCTCTAGATCTTGGGTGGCTACCTTCATAGCCAATTCTTACATGGTATTAGAGCACCATTGGAGTGCCTTTAAATTGTCATTTTGGAGAGATCTTGGTGCATTTGAAGGGTGGTTTTTTTTTCAGATCTGGGGAACGTCGCATTTCAAGAGTGTCCTACGCCAAATCTAAGCCCACCATTGCGTTCGGGAGGCTATTTCTAGAAATTTTGACTATAAATTTGCCTATATTCAGAACAAATTGTCCGCCGAGGCAAATTTTTTTTACAGGCCGACCGTACAACCAACCTACATAGCGGTACAAATTTTTCTTTTAAAAAAAAATCTTTTTATTATCTGCGAAATTATTTTTCAAAATCATTCAAAAAAAAAAATCGCAGATTTTTTTCATAGTAAAAGTTTTTATTTCAAAAAATTATATATATATTTTTAAAAAAAGTTTGTTATGCGGATTGTAAGTACCTACCAGCGTACTTGGTACTCGCAACAGTGGTACCCCAGCCTCCAGCAGCTACCATGAGGGCAGGCCCCACCTCCCACTTACGTCTGTTGGCGGACAAAAATCCGGCCGGTGGTCATACAAAATCCAATAGCAGTCAAGAAAACTGGCATCAAAAAACAAAAATCGGTGGAGGAAAAAGATTCCGTTCAAGAATATTCTAGGAATATCTTAGAAGAATCCGGTTACCAAGCTTTCCATAGGCGACCACGTTAGCAAGGCCGTACAACCACGAAAGCGCCCAGTTGGTGCCACACCATTGTATGACTGCCACGCAGACTTGCCACATCACCTAGTCCGTACACAAACACACCATCATTTCGTATAGTACGGACTGTCCACGTCAACAAGGCATATTTTTTGCGATGGTTAGACGACCGTCAAATTTAACCTATTGATTTGCTAACATCAGCACTGTGTCAACATCTTTTTGAAAAATTAGACCCCCTCTCCATTTGAGTTTTTAGTTTTGTAGTTCAAATTCTAAGGCTCATATTGTAATGCCCCACCACACAACCCTAGGGGAAGTTGCAATTAACAACACAAATGCAATATTTTTTTTTTTAAATAATAACAAAAGCATGAAAGTTCGCTACACATTGCCAACAACCCCTAAGGTTACGAGACTGGGTTTACATAAACCCAAACAAGAAACATGAATTAAAACATAACATTTAAAATACTTAACAAATTAAATGCTCATACATTTAATTATATAACCTATTAATTACACATTCATTCCATACGTGATAATTTACATCAAAGAATATGAAGTACCACATGATTTCAATAATGATCACATAGCAATAAGGTTACAACACTCATTCCCCGAATGAGATAAATCCAATAAGCATGATTACATATTACAACTTCCACCTCGATAACAATGAGGGGTAATAAAATTACAATATTAACTGAAATGAATAAAGTATGAAAAGATACTGGAACCCATGAGCTCTCCAACTAGAAATCTTGTCCACATGAACAAGAAGATGACCCAATGGATTAAGGTGCATGTTCCACCCAACCATGTAATACCTAAAGGCTCACCCCCCGTGTTAGGAGATAGTAACAAGGAATCCGACACAAGACCATCTACCTCAAGACAGGCTAAAACATAACTAAACTGAAACCACTACAACCACAAAATCACTTAACACAAAGTTACAATGCTTCCAGAGGATAATGATCATGTACATTATCTGTACACCACACAATAACTGATTGACTGCTGACGTAGGAAGAGTGTCATACATAAATTGCTATGAGTTACCCTAGCTCAACCTTCCTAGGCTACCGGACCCCCATCTTGGGTTACCTGGCTTGCCTCTACTAGCTGCTGGACCCTCATGCAAAACTATGCGTCTCGTCTCATCTCGAGCCTTAACAAACACATGCTTCATGAGAGAGACATTCATTATCTTTATTAGAGTGAAAGTTCCCCATTAATTGTTTTAAACTATCACTTGATTAAACCCTAGGTGAGTTACCCTGGCACCCCTTTGTGTGCTAGACCCCCACAAAGAGCCACTCTCCTAATGACAACACACATGATACAAAACCACAATCTAATGGGTAAACTAGATAAGATGACCTCTCCAATCCAAGAAGGCAACAAACAAAGGAAACTCACTGCAAACACTGGAGGAAAACAAAATACAAAACCCACTCCTTCCAAAGGAGGCACAAACCACATAACCCTCTCCTAATCCCAAGGAGGCACAAACCATTCCCAATCGTGAAAATTGGGTGAAACAACATGATGCAACTATACGCACCACCCAAGACAAGACCAAGGTTGACTAATATAATACGACAACCCTCAAAGATTAAAAACACCATCTGGAAGACTTACACAAACAAATGACTCAATTGCCCATCAACACGAAAGAGGGAGATTACATAAAGAAAATCAATTTGACGATTTAATCACCTACTTTAGGATTTCCTAAATCCAAGTCAAATGATGACATAATGTTTATAACCAAGTATAAATAATTAAAATTGATGGCACTACTCCAGGGTAATTTAAGTTACGTTTGCACAATTGAAGAATTTAAACTAATATTCTATCTCCCTATTTCCCAAATACACAAAATAATAAAAGTCCACTATTAAAATAAAAGCATTTGATGATACAATCCACTAAATTATAACTACAATAGGGAAATAATCAACTTAGAATTAACTATATTTACATACCCATATATATTAAATATCTATATATAAAAGTATATACAAACTTATATATATGTATTTAAATATTTCTATTTGCACTCAACTGATTAAATTATTTAAAAATACATAAGAAATATATACATTACATATATATATATCTATATATATATATGCATATATGCACACTATATCTATACATAATATATATATATATATATATATATATATAAAATATATGTATATAAATAATTAATTATAAAAAATAAATATTATTTAAATATTAAAATAATATATATATACATATAATATATATATACATATAATATATATATATATTATATATATATAATATAATATTATTATATATAATATATATATATATAATATTAAATTAATAATAAATAATAAATAAAAATTAAAAAAACAAATTTTAAATTAAAAATAAATAAAAATAAAGCAAGTCTTGGGGCGCGGGCCCTCCCAAAAGGGAGAGGATGGCTGCCCACGTAGCCTCCCCCATATGGGGGGTGATGTGTGGGCAGTGCCGTTGCTTGTAGGCAGCAACGCTGCTCCACACAATGCCTCCCATATGGGGGGCGCTATGTGAGTAGCGCCTCCCATGGCGCCGTGGGGAAGCAGGGCTATGGCCCTCCCATCCCCACTCACAAATATTTTAATAATATATATTTTTTTAAATAATATTTTCTGTTATAAACATAAAACCTAGAATCAAAACAAACAGAGCATAACCAAAAAAAACTCTGTTTTCTGGTTTTCTCAAACCAAATTTCCAGAAAAAGAAGTTAAAAAAAACATAATATATTTACAAATACACTTGTATGTATATATATATAAATATACATATACAGGTATATTTATAAATATATACCAAGATTTTCACTTCTAGTTAAACTGTGCAAATGAACAACATAATTTTGCAATAAAAATTAATAAAATGACAATACAACAAATGGTTTAAATTTCACTTTGATATGAAGATTTTCTTTTGGTTTTCTTTCAATTTCTCATTGTGTAATTCATGTTTTGGTTTTCTTCCCTAAATCCAACAGCAGTTTGCAAGTTTTGAAATCATTTTACATGGGTTTTCATTGAATCTAAATAGCATTTCCAGATTTAAAACTCTTTCAAAAAGAAACAAGAAAAATAAAAACAAAGAAGAACTTGGTGTTTTCTCCCAAAGCTTGAAAATTTGACAATGGTGATTCCAAATCTTTCCTTCAAAATCCAAATCCAGCCACAACAAAAACTCTCTACCAAAATTCCAAATTACCAATAATATGAAATAGAAAATGCTCAAATAGAGTTTTCCCCAAATTTTTGGTCAAACCCCTAAAATATCCCACCCACTAAATTTATTGAACATTTGGAGGATATTTTCATTTTTTAAAATTTAAAACAATTTTACTTTCTAAATGAGATTTCATGCATTTTTCAAAATTTCATTAAAAAAAAAAGAATTTCAAAGCTTGCAAAGAATCTATTTTATCCAAAATTTCAAAAGTGAAATTTAACACACATTTTTATTTTTATTTTAATTTAACTTTAAATATCCAACATGGTTTCCATTTTCATTTTAAATTTGAATCTTAAGATACAATAATGCCAAAACAACTACTTCATTTAATTTATCACCATTAACCTAATTATTCAATAAACTAAAAATAATTTTATTAATTAAATCAAATTAGTCAATGAAATAAATAACATTTCAACATTGTAACTAGATATGTTTAATCATCATTTTAACTATACCCGGCCATTTAATAACCTTTAAAATATGAAATGAAATAATTAACCGAGGAATGAACCAAATCAAAACCGCTAAACCCGACAACAACCCGACGACAAACTATGACTAGGGTGACAACTTGGCATGAAAAACCTAGCTACTATCTCCCAATCGATTACCATTGGTCAATGGACACACTCAAACTTGTGAAATCAGGTGGAGTCGATGTCCCGTACTTGTCAACCTGTGAGCAAAGAGCATATCGAACATGCAAATATATATATATATATATATATATATATATATGCTATATAACACAATCGTGAAGTGAATCGTAGGGCACTCGTAAGCTAGTGATACAATCTCGTCCCCTTCACCAATACATACTTTTAAACTAACGAGTTTAACAACAACAATATAATTAAAGCATAAGGCATTTTTAATTAAACATTGGCTACACTAATTCAAAACATGCCATAATGATAACATCTAAATAAAATACCATCACATCAAAATATAATGTTTACATCGCTTAACAGATAGTAGTCAAAAATAACCAAGTATCAAAGTCAGAGTGCTAACAAAAGTGAAGCATACATAGAAAAACATTGATCGATCAAAAGAGAAAAATGGAGGGGTGTTGTACATTAGATATATAACAAGTTTCTATTTTAATCTTAGAGACTGAATTAATAGTTTTTATTAGGGGGAAAATATGTTTTTTAAGGGACCACAAAACCCTTTACAACAAGAGACATCTAGCACACACTTAGAGAACAAGAAGAAAATAGAAAAAGAAGATGGGCTACCACAAAAATTCAGCCAAGATGTCATACACCACCAACAAAACATATAAATTTGAACTCAAGCTACAAAAAAAACAAATAAGGATGGGCAAATGTTCCACCCCTAAACCCTTCCTAACACTCTAAGCACCCAAAACCTAGGTGTGGGAGGAACAAGCATATTTACGATGACCATGTTTTCTTCTTTGGATAATATTTAATAGAATATCATCCTCCAAAGACTATAACCAAGGGAGGGGGGGGGAGAGGGGGGTCGGGTGGTTTATCCTTTGCTTCCCCCAAAGAAGATGAAATAGGAGTTATCAACTTTATTGAAGCATCCAAGACATATAATCCTTGGATTTGACCCTTGGAAATGAAGAGTCCATAGGTGGAATGGCTAAAGGGCCCATGAAATATAACCCATTAGGATTCTCAAAATTCATCATGGCCCTTAGGGCCAAGTCCTCCTCCAATGCCTCGCCCTCAAATTCAATAACATCCCCAACCTCAAATTCTCACATTAGGAATTTTTCCACCCAATCACCTCACCTTTCTTGCAGAAAGAACTAGAGAAATATAAAGCCAGGTGCCCAATATCAAAGCATCTTATGCACAACAAAGTGGTGCCAACTCACTGTTCGAAGTCCAATAATGGCACAAGCATCCTGAGGTTCTGATAATAGGCAGGGTCAGCGCTATTAATGTAACGCAGTCTTCTGGCGCAAAATGTCCGCGAGCGCACGCGTATTAGATTCAGCAAGAAACTTCCTAAACAAAGAGGAATATTGGAAGTTTTGACCTGGGAAGGAAGAATTAAATACGTATGTAAATAGGGATTGAAGGAGAGATGAAAGCTGAGATAAAGAATGCTTTCCACAAACTGTAAAACCCCACTCTTTTTAGTAATCTATATTGACACGCCCTAACCGGAAGCGATTACTACGTATAAAAATCCTTGAGAATAGGGATAGAGTTTAACCCTTACCTTAGTAAGAGGTCTCCAAGCATCCAAAACCCTTTTTTTATCTAGGAAAGAAGGCCAAAAACCATTGAATCTATAGATGATAGAATGGCATTTAAAAAAAAACCACTATCTAAAATCTCTTTACCATAGATAACAATAAGGAGAGAAGAATAACATTGCAATGGTTTCCACCATTGGGAAGGGTGAGATACTCCCAATGAAAGTTGAGATCCTCCAAGAAAACCAAATTGAGTAGCATTGGTATAAGAATGCTTCACACTGAGTAAACGAGAGTAGGAAAAAAATATTAGACCAAATAGATGCACCACACCAGAAACCATGGGAGCATAATCCAAGGGTGTCAAAGGAGGGAAGTTATACTGCAAAAGATCTAGAGCAATGAGGACATTCAAACCAAAATCGATAGACCTGGGAGAGAGATCAAAGCATGACCTAGGATCAGGAATAGGAAGGAGCCAGGAGTGGGAATGGTAGTCATTCCAACTTGATTATGAGTCTAACTTAATAGTTATGTCCCATACCTACAATTCTTTTGATTGTTATTTTTCCTGCATGGCACATATGTGCATTTGTCCTAAACACACATTTGTACCATTAATAACTATATTTTGTAGATTGTACAGAAACAAATTTGAGTAATGAACGATCCCATATAACATAGAAAAAAATATGATAGCAAGTATAAATGAGACATAAATTTTATATCTACACTACTCATTTTTTTAAAATTGTAAAGCTCAATTATTTTTTCTCTAGAACCTTTGCTTTGCTTAAATTCAAAAAACTCTCCTTCAATGATTGATATGCAATTTATAGACCCTATAACCTATAATTTCATGTAACTACTCATATAATTCCCCTTTATGACTTTAGAGAAATAAAATAAAATTAAAACATTTTTTCTAGTTATAAATGCACAACAATGACTCTTAAATATTATTTTTTTACAAACATTAAATTTTGGCCAAATATTTAATAATCACATTCAAATTAAGAATTGGCATGCAAATGGTTGTTCTCTTTCTTATTCTTGTTTCTCCTTCCCACTATCATTTTTAATTTGGGTTGCCTCTTCTTCATTGGGATGACCTCTTATAGGAACTCTTCCAAACTATCCAGATCTTGTTTTACCATCTTCATATTTCACCCATGTGAATGCTTGAAATTAATCTCTTTAAATGATAGCCTTCAATATTTCTCTATGAAATTTATTATGGATGAGCCATTAAAATATTCCAAATAGTAAACAGTTTTGCATTTTCCTAACACATTTTTCTTCATTAAATAAGGAACAAGGTATCACTTAAATAAAAACTTGAACATTAGCTAGTTTATTGTTATCAATATCTTTAAATTTCACAAATTTCCTTTTGCTCTCCTATAAAATTTTGATTCTTCATTTGGTCAATTTATATCATTCTAAAATAATTCTTGAATCTAATCCACAAGAATACATTTCAAAACAAGAATGGATAAATTAATTTTCATAATTTCATACAATATCTATAATTCTTCATCCATTTTTACTTCCAATTCCTCCAATGAACTGATTATTTTCAATAATCTTGTGATATAAATTAATGGATTTCTTAATCATTTTTAAACCATGAAGGTTAAGAGAATATTTCCAAGGCCTAGTTGCTTGAATTATTCCCCTGAGAACCTTAAATCTACCTAGCAAGTTATTTATCTAAAGCAACAAGAGTGGTGAGGGAATAGAAGAATCAACTAGACCAACTAGATATTGAATGTAGGTATTCATTGTTCTACTTGAGCTTTTAGATCTTTTTTTCTCATCTCTATCTATATGGTGGTTACATCTATTTTTACTTTTTATTTCTCCACGTATTTAGTTTGGTGCCCCATATTAACTATGGTAATTTGGTACTCAAACAGTTTATCTTCTCTTATGTAAATTTGAGTAGCAATTTTTATCATCCTTGTCGTTTGTGCATCCACGACAATAGAAGAAATGGTTCTTTTATTCTTGAAATGATAGTATTTTTTAAACAATAAAACTATAGCTGAAAAATCATATGAAGTATTCACCACTTTTGTTTTCCTTTTTTCACTAAGTTTTTCAACTATATAAGCACATTTAACTCCAATGCACCAACCTTTTGGTATGATTATTCTTGAACACTTGCATTGTCAAGGGTATGCTAACGTGAAGATACTAGGGGAGGAGATGTACCCTAATATGGAGACTTTTGAGGAGGTGGAGATTCATGATGTATAGTTGATTTTCTTGTGTAGGAGTTCTTGAGGGAAAAGGTGTGTTTTTTATGAATAGAAATTCTTCAAAGATGGGATTCTACTTTGAGGAGTAATCTCATCATGAGTAGGATATTTTCTACATTTTATTTTTTTTTAGGAACAAGGTGGTTCTTCAAATGTGATTACTCTTATGGAAGTTCATGGGTTAAACCTTAAAAGGGTTGTTGAGGTAGTTATATATCATTTTGTTAAATATGAACAATATTTATTCCAAAGTAGTAAGGTGGTTGATTAGAAGGAATATAAATAAGAGAATCTTCAATAGCATGGCAATAGAATTGTAGTTGTGGTAGCTTCACTAGTATAACTCCTTTGAGTCTCTATACCCTTAGTCTTGAATTTGAATTATAACTTCTTCGTCACCAATAGCACATATCCCTCAAGAGACTCTTGTTTTTATTTTGTAACATGAACTCTATTGGTAGAATTTTTTTATAGATGAGTGAGAGAGAGTAGCCTCTTTTTCTTTTGCGAGAGGTTTGGAAAAATTATTTTTCTTTGGGTTTCTTTTTTTCTCTTGTATGTACTTTGGAGAAATGTTTCATCCATTCCAATATCTTGAAAATTTGAGTTTTATTTCAAATATAATTATCTTCAACAATTGACCAATTTATTTTGATGTTCAAGATCATGTTGATGTTAATATAGAGGATCAAAAAAATATTAATATTCATTATAGAATCATTGTTTCCCTTGTTCTCATACAAGTGCAATTTAATCTATACCATCAAATTTTTAGAATTTTTGGCATGAAGATAAGTAGCACAAGTATAAGCACTAGTGAAGATAGAGAAATGAACACGTGTTTTGTTCTTTCCCATAAGAAACTTATGATCGACACACAGCTTCTTTCATAATAGAATGGGCATGCTATTGGGATACTTTTGGCAATTTATATCAGGCACTCAAAAATCCTCCATGGATAATATAAGTGAATATAAAAAATTGGATAAAGTATTTTTCCCAATAAACAATTGCAACAATAGCTTTCAATAAAATTATATTGTTAAATTTATTCTACATAAGACAATCAAATAGAAGATAAAAATTTTCCTTCACTCTATTACAATGTTTATAGCTCACTTGTAGCTCCTATTGAGGATAACGTTCATACACTACCTTTCTCCTACCCCATGAATCCTACTCTATTTAATCCAAGGAAGGTAGATCTTGTCAATAAATACACAAGATAAGAAGTCATGAAGAAATATTTTCTCTTTCCAATTTCACAGAATTTGTCATGTAGATCATCATTTGTCGACTCCCCAGTTTCTTAACATTACAGGTATGTCGAGGACTAAAGACAAAGTGTTAGCTCATAGGTAGATATCACAACTTTGAGTATAAGATAGAACACCATGCATTCTGCGCAAGTAATAGTTGTAGTCAAAAGTTTTAATAAAGCCATGTCAGAATTTAAATAAAGAAATTGAAGACTCAGTTTATACATAATTCTGCTAGAAAATTCATACGCACATAGGTTTTCAAATAACTCAGGAAAAACTTATATTCGGCTAAGACTTGCGTTTAACAGCTGGGAAGATAACAGGTACAAAATACGTTGAATACCATAAATATTGTAAGGGATGATTAACAGGAAAAGGCAGTCGCTTAAGATATATATAAAGTCAGGAGAAGAAGGTGAGGACTGGCACTAAGATCAGCAGACTTATTGGCAGAAATTCCTAAACAATAACAGATACAAAATCACATATCAAGAGATCTTCAGGGCGACTTCAAGATTTTAAAGGAAAATCTCAGGAATCTTCCTAAAATCATCTTTTATACTGACTTAATATATGTTTACTATGAATTTACTAGCTATCTCCAGAAAGTACAGCGACGGTATATATAGTCTCAAAGTCTTTCATTCACTAGTCAATAATCTAAACAAAATCTTTTGAATCAGACGGCATGCAGATTTATAGCTGGGGCGGCACCAATAAATTTAAATATATTCTATATTTTAATTACTACACACTCAGGCAAATTTTAATATAAAACACCTTAAATCTCAGGAAGATCTTCAACTATAAAGAACGCATATAGAGATTGGCAGACTTAGGATTACAGAGTGAAAGCGACGCCATTGAACATAGAGTTAAAAGAATTTTCTAGAATTGAACTCTAATTAGATCTGAACTATTTTGTAACAATCATAAGATACCACTTATTTATCGTATACAAGGGATACGTTTTTCAACAAATTAAGAAATAGAAGATAATTTAAAATGATAAAAGTATGATAAAGGAACCTATACGATGATAATTATCTAACAAAACAAAATAATGCAGATCATGCTCAATAAACTTATAAAACTTAGAACTCTAAAACTATCATCTCAGGCTACTTACAAGAGGTTATTTTAATTTTAGACTATAGAGACTGGGCCTAAGCCGTATGATATCAGGAAAGTAGAAACGACAGGATAATAGGCAAAACATAGCATAAACAAAAAGTCCTTGTTCTATTTTACTCTTTTCTTTAATATA
>VDFB02353636.1:0-23099 GCA_007258455.2 Sequoia sempervirens
AAAATAATATATTGAATTTCACCTTCATATTTTATAATAACCCTTACTTTCAACAAACATTCCATTTCAATATCATCAAACGTTTGGAATAGAAAATGCACAAAATAGTTGTTGGTTAGAAAACACAGCGGGTTGTGACTCACTTCTTGATTCCTGTTCAATGAGCACTTTCTATTAAATAGAGTGTAACAAAACAATGTATTGAAGTTCACCTTTATATTTTATAACAACCCTTACTTTCAACAAACATTCCATTTCAATATCGTCATACGTTTGGAATAGAAAATGCACAAAATAGTCACAGGATGGAAAACACACAGGGTTGTGACTCACTTCTCAATTCTTGTTCAATGACCACTTTCTATTATGGAGAGTGTAACAAAACAATGTATTGAAGTTCACCTTCATATTTTATAACAACTCTTACTTTCAACAAACATTCCATTTCAATATCTTCATATGTTTGCAAAAGAAAAAACAAAAAATAGTTGTAGGATGGAGAACACACATGGTTGTGACTCACTTCTCAATTCTTGTTCAATGAGCACTTTCTACTATGAAAAGTGTAATAAAACAATGTATTTAAGTTTAGCTTCATATTTTATAACAACCCTTACTTTCAACAAACATTTCATTTCAATATTGTCATATGTTTGGAATAGAAAACACACAAAACAATTGCAAGTTGGAAAACACAGTGGATTGTGATTCATTTCTCAATTCCTATTCAATGAGCATTTTTTGTTAAGCACAATGTAATAAAAAAATGTATTAAATAACTTCACCTTCATATTTTATAAGAACCCTTACTTTCAGTAAAAATTCCATTTCAATATCATCATATGTTTGGAACAAAAAATGCACAATATAGTTGTAGGATGGAAAACACATAGGGTTGTGACTCACTTCTCAATTCCTATTCAATGAGCACTTTTTGTTATGAAGAGTGTAACAAATTTTTTTATTGAATTCCACCTTCATATTTTATAAAAACCCTTAGTTTGACTAAATATTGCATTTGAATATCTCCATATATTTGGAATAGAAAATGCACATAATCGTTGTAGGCTAGAAAACACACTCGGTTGTGACTCACTTATCCATTTTTATTGAATGCTCAAGGGTGTAGAGTTCAAGGTGGAGTTGCAAACATATGAAGGAAAAAAAATGCATTGAATAATTGCAAGTTGGAAAACACAGTGTGGGATGTTAGTAGATGCTTTTATGAAATCTGCACAGATTCCAAACATCTCCTTTATTTATTCAATATGATGGAAGTTGACAAACTTCTCCCTTCTCCCAGTACAAGGGTCATGGTAGAAAATACTAGCTACCATTCTCTTATTCTTATGTAAATTATTACCTTTCATATGCTAACTCCAACATTTTGTAAATATTAATATTTAAAATAAAACTATAATCTTGCATTGCCTTTTGATGGGCAACAAGTTGAGGAACACATGTATTGTGATGTTCATCTTTTGTTAACACTTCGAGCTTGCACATTTGTAGCATTTTTTCCACTCTAGAAACCAATTTAGTCAATGTATGGTGGTCATTTTTGTGATGTTTATTTTCAAAAAGAGAAATATCACAAGACTTTAGGTGTAGGCAAGATTATGTGAAAGCTTCTTTTCCAATGGCAACCATGTTGCAATTACAACTTCAATTCTTGGTAGCATGTTTTGATAAATAATTCAGTGAGACTCTACTTGAGACAATGCATGAAGGTTCCTTAACAATTCACCTCCTCGCCTATGAATTCCACCACTAAGAAGACCACTTGGCTGAAAAATGTTCCATTTGCAGTATTTGAATTGTTGCAAACTAATTCACTACAAAATACAAATTACATAACTAGTTCAATTTCATATTCATATGCAACAAGAGATAGTGGCAACCTTGCATTTCTATTTCTCACAAATTTGGCTACTGATTGTTGAGTTTGTTGCAAGAATGAAAATATTGAAGGTGTTGAGGAAATTTTGTAGGTGTTGTCAACCGGTCAACTGGTTATCTACTAGTTATTGTTGGTTGTATATGTCAAGGATATTGAGAAAATTGTAATAAAGATATGTTGCATGTGTTCAGTGGTTGCTTTGGTTTTTGGTCTAGATTTTCTCCTATGGTTGTGCAGTTCAAATATGTTGTTCATGGTTTTTAGTAGATGTTATTTCCATATTTTTGGTTGTTGATTCATTGTATAGTGCAAGTTGTGTTCACCAATTGTGAACTATGGTTTTCTGTGTTTCTGGTTGAGGTCTAGGAGAAATTTTGTTGGTCCATATTTCTCTTTGATGAATTATTATGACTTGTAGTTCTAGAGTTGTGTTGCCCTAGTTCTATTGAAGATAGTTTCGACATTTGGAAGATTTGTGCTTAATGGTTCTATGTGTTTTGCACTGGTTTGGCTGAATTTGTGTGAAATACTACTTTCGAGGATGATGAAGTGTGTTGGATCTTTTTTGGTTCCTTGAAGCATGTGTTGGGTTTCCCTCATTCTAATTCCACCCTAAGATGTTTTGGCACCAACCTAATTTGAATTTAAATTTGGATGACTGACTTTGGATATGTTTCAAAGTTGAAGATGGTATAAATGCAAGATGAGTTAATGGTGATGATGGAAGACGCAAGAGTGAAGAAGAGAAATAAGAGAAAAGAGGAAGTGTAACTCTATGTGACATTGATTCTATTCAGTGAGTGTGTGTGTTGAGAGTGTGGTAGATCAATGTGAAGCTTAGTGTTGAGTTTTTGAATGCAATGAGAAAAAGGAAAACTCTATCATTCATGAATGTGTGCAAATAATTGTGGTGGAATCCTTTGTTGCATTGGGATTTTAGTCTCTCTATATCAACTCTTCTTTGTCTTCTTTGTATCTCTTTGGTAGTGAGCCCTCTGGGTTGTAGCCCTATTGGATAGTGAGTCCTTGTTCCAAATAGTGAGTTCTTATTTCAGGCAGTGACCCTTGTTTTAGGTAGTGAACCTTTTGTAATCAATTTTGATATTCTCTATAGTGTGAGTTAATCCTCACCTTGGTTTTTCCCTTATTGGGTTTTCCACATAAATCTGGTGTGATTGTGTTTATGTGTTGGATTCAAGTTTTTGCATTGGAATTTGATGATTAATCATTTAAGTAGTATTCAAAATTGGTTTCAGTGATTAAGTTAAAGGTTTAATTCTATGACAACTTATTCACCCCCCCTCTCAGTTGTTCTATTCAATAATTGGCATCAAATCTTGGTTCCTTGTTAAAGAGCTTAACTACTTGAGGAAGGTCTTGGATGGCTAGAAAAATAGTTTATGATTATCATAGGTTCGATGTAACTAATTATGGTATTTGGAAAGTATTGATGGAAGGCTATTTAGAGTATTGTGGATATGATGTGGAGAAAGGTTACAAAAATAATTACACTCCTACTAATGGTCCGAGTACACCTGAAGAAATCAAAGCACATGAAGTGAAGAATAAGGTGAAATATATTTTGAAGAATAGTTTGGTAAATTCAAAGTTGATTAAGGTTCAAAATTTGAAGATAGCTAAGGAAGTCTGGGATGCTTTAGAAAGAGCGTGTGATGGTGATGAAAGAGTTAAAGAGGCGAAAATACAGAATTTGGAGACATAGTTTGATCTTCTACATATTTCCAAAGATGAAAATATTAAAGCTTATGTACAAAGATTGGATGAGATAGGAGCCAATATGCGAGGACTTGGTGCTACTATTGATGAAACAAGGATTGTAAATAATATTCTTAGAACTCTTCCTAATTCTTATAGTGAGAAGGTGAGTGTTATTGAGCAGACTATAGATTATAAGACTTGTACTAAGGATCTGTTGTTAGGATTTTTAACATCTTATGAAATGAGGAAGCTGAGTCTAAGGAATTCAAGCAAATCAAAGACTTCCTTTAAAGCTACAAAATTTGAAGATCTAGATGAAGAGAACTTTGATGAAATAGAAGCTAACTTTGTAAGAAGAATGAGGAAAGGATTTGGTAAGTTTCCCTTTAAATGCTTTAGTTGTGGAGAAATAGGTCATTATGTTGCAAAGTGTCTGGAAAGAGCTAAAAGGAATAAACAAAGATATGAGAAGGAAAATAAAGGAAAGAAGATTAACAGAGCTTACTATGTGAATGGGAATGCTAGTATTTTTGATGAGGATTTAGAATATGAAGATCTTGATGACAATGACTGCTTGTTCTTGGTGATTAAGGATGAACCTACTTCTGCTAATTTTAAAAAACATGTAAAGGAAAGCCCTCCAGAGAAGGAGAAAAATGAAGGTATAGTTATCTCTTCCCTACATGCTAAACAAGAGAAAAATTATTGGCTAGTTGATAGTGGTTGTTCACATCACATGAATAGTGATAAAATTAAGTTTTTTAAGCTTGAAAAATATGATGGAGACTTGGTTATGTTTGGACATGATACTCGTGCTAAAATCTATGGGATAGGTTCAGTAAGTTTTGATGGCAAGCATCATACTAACAATGTTTACTATGTTAAGGGTTTAAGGCACAATTTGTTGAGCATTGGTCAGATGTGTAGAAAAGGATATGATCTTGTGTTTAAGGATGAGAAATGTGAGATCCATAAAGGAACCAGAACATTGATTGCTATAGGAAAGAAATCTAAAGGGAATATCTATCAACTTAAGGGTGTTGATGGACAATGCTTTATGACTCAGATAAATAACAATTGGTTATGGCATGGGAGAGTGTGTCACATGAAAATTTGGATAATGGGAAAGGATCAGTTGTTTATGCTATGTGAGAGTTGCAAATTACAAATCCTGATTAATGCTATTTATAGGATTTCAGTTTGGAAAAGCAAGAAGAATCATTATAGATCAAAGGAATGGTCTACTACCGAACTACAATTAGTTCATAAAATCTCTTGTCCTACAAGGTGGGAAGTATACTTGGTGAAAGGTAATTTATGCTTTTACTGATGATTATTCTATATATACATGGGTTACATTTTTAGAGAAATCGGATGCATTAGATAGATTCAAGGAATTCGAAAAATAGTTCAAAATGGAAGTGAATTTGAAGATAAAATGTAAGATTTGTGGTAGATAATTAACCTCCATGAGTTTCACGTTTTGTGAAGCGCATGGAATAAAGAGAAAACTATCAGCTCTGAGAACTCCTCAACAAAATGGAGTTGTTGAAAGGAAAAATAGAATAGTTCAAGAAGCTACTAGGTCAATGATTATTGAGGCTGGTTTACTAGAAGTTTATTGGAAAGAAGCTATTCATATTGTTGTTTATGTGTTCAATCGAGTTCAAACAAGAGAAAATAGTACAAAGAATCCCTATGATCTATGGCATGGAAGAATTCCTATAGTTAAATATTTCAAGTTATTTAGAAGCAAATGCTATATCAAAAGAGATGAAGAAACTTTGGGAAAGTTTGATGCAAGAAGTGATGAAGGAATTTTTCTTGAATATTCTACTAAAATCAAGGCATACAAATGTTTCAATAAAAGAGTGAGAAAGATTGTAGAAAGCTCTAATGTGAAGGTTGATGAGACAATGAAGAATTCTATTGAAATTCATGGATATGTATTTGATTAACATGATTGTGCAAGAATAGAAGAAATTATGGAAGAACAAGAAAAAGATGAGCAAGAGAAGTAGGATGAACATAATGAAAGAGAAGAGGATGCTTCGGTGATGTCCCCTAGGACACCTAGATATGTACAAAAGAATCATTTAGAAAGTCATATTATTGGAAATAAGGAAAAAGGTATGTTAACTAGAAGCAAAGCTGTTGTTGAAGTGAATTTGTGTTTACTTTCTAAGATAGAACCAAAGAAAATAAGTGAAGCTTGTAAAGATGATCATTGGAAGGAAGCAATGAAAGAAGAACTTTTGCAGATTGAGAAGAATTAGACATGGGAATTGGTCCCAAGATAGAAATATAAAAATATCATTGGATCAAAATGGGTATTTAGAAGTAAATTGAATGAGAATGGAGAGTTGTTAGAAACAAAGAGAGGCTTGCTTGTAAAGGTTACTCGCAAGTAGAAGACATATATTTTCAGGAAAAATTTTCCTAGTAGCAAGAATGGAAGCTATAGGGATATTCTTGGAACTTGCTGCTTATAAAGACTTTAAGGTCTATTAGATGGATGTCAAGTTAGCATTTTTGAATGGTGAGCTAGAAGAAGTCTATATGGAACAACCAGAAGGATTTCAGTTGACCAATCAACTAGATATGGTGTGCAGATTGAAGAAAGCTTTATATGGGTTGAAGCAAGCTCCTAGAGCTTGGTATGCAAGGTTAGACAGGTACTTGATTCAACAAGGATTTAATAAAGGTACGTAGATAGTAATTTTTACTTTAAGATTGAAAATGAAAAAATATTGATTGTAGTTGTCTATGATTGGGGAAATGAATTTATTTCTTGGGCCATAGATTAATCAAACATAGAAAGAAATTTTCATTTCATAGTCTAAGTATGTGAGAGAGATGTTGAAGAAGTTTGGGATGGATGGTTCCAAAATGGTATGTACTCCTATGGTGACTAGTTGCTAATTGGGTAAAGATGATAATTCACCTAGAACTGTCAGTATATGATTGGTGGACTATTATATTTTATTTCTACTAGACTAGATATCATGCATGTTGTCTATCTTGTGGCTATATTTCAATAAGATCCTAAGGAATCACATGTTGCTACAGTTAAAAGAATATTCAGATATTTGAATGGAACTCTTGATTATGGATTGTGATATCCTAAAGATACTTTACACTTAATGCCTATATAGATGCAAATTAGGTTGGATGTGTAGATGGGAAAAAGAGTACAAGTGGTGGTGCATTCTTTCTTGGATGTAGATTGGTGGCATGGTTGAGTAAAAATCAAGATTAGTCTCTATGTCTACTCTTGAAGCTAAGTATATTTTTGCTACATCTTTTTTTTACACAAGTTTTATGGATGAAATAGACATTGAAAGATATCAGAGTGCTATATGATGATCCCATTTCTATTTTTTGTGGTAATACAAGTGCAATTGATATTTCTAAGAATCATGTGATGCACTTGAGGATGAAGAATATATCTATCAGATATCATTTCTTGAGAGAGAAGGTCATGGAGAATGAAATAAAGCTTGAGTATGTTCCAATGAAGGATTAGATTGTTGATATTTTCACGGAGGCTCTTCCTAAAGATACTTTTGAGTATCTCTGGGAGAATTTGGGGGGTTATTTCCCCTCATTTCTTGAACTAGATGCATATGGAGATGCATCATTTTGGTGGATCTATGGATCTATCTTTCTTTTGGATTGATGCTTTGGTGCCTACCTCTCAAGGGGAGCAGGTAGTATCAGGTTTTTTCATTATGTGTATTTTGTTTGTCATGTCAAAGGTGGGATCAATGGAAAATATTATTTTTACTTTGCCATTGATGTCAAAAGGGGAGAAGAAACATGTGAAAAAGGGAAGAAGGAGAAGAAGCATGTGAAAGAAGCATATAAGAGATTATCCTCTAAGGGGGAGAAAAAAAAAATGTATTTAGATGTAGTATGTTGTCTTTGATGGTTTTTCACATCATGTGTTGGCATCAATGAAAAAGGGGGATATTGTTGCAAGAATGAAAATACTAATGGTGTTGAGGAAAGTTTGTAGGTGTTGTCATTGATGTCAACTAGTCAATTGGTTATCTACTAGTTGTTGTTGGCTGTTTATGTCGAGGATATTGAGAAAATTGTAATAAAGATATGTTGCATGTGTTCAGTGGTTGCTCCAATTTTTTGTTCATATTTTCTCTTGTGGTTGTGCAATTTAGATATGTTGTTCATAGTTGTTAGTAGATTCTATATCTATATTTTTGGTTGTTGATTCATTGTACAATGTAATTTGTGCTCACTAGTTGTGAACTATGGTTTTATGTGTTTTTTGTTGAGGTCTGGGAGAAATGTTGTTGGTACAAATTTATCTTTGATGAAGTCTTATGGCTTGTAGTTCTAGATTAATGTTTCCCTAGTTTTATTGAAGATAGTTTCAACATTTGTAAGATTTGTGCTTAATGGTTCTATGTGTTTTGCACTAGTTTGGCCAAACTTGTGTGAAATACTACTTTCGAGGATAATGAAGTGTGTTGGATATTTTTGGGTCCATTGAAGCATGTGTTGGGTTTCCCTCATTCTAATTCCACCCTAGGAAATTTTGGCGCTGACCTAATTTGAATTTAAATTTGGATGGCCAACTTTGGATATGTTTCAAATTTGAAGATGGTATAAATGCAAAATGAGTTAATGGTGAAGATGGAAGATGCAAGAAAGAAGAAGAAGAGTGATAAGAGAAAAGAAGAAGTGTAGTTTTATGTGACATTGATTCTATTCAGTGAGTGTGGGTGTTGAGAGTGTGAAAAATCAATACGAATCTTAATGATGAGTTTCTAGATGTAGTGAGAAGAACGTGAACTCTATCATTCATGCATGTGTGTGAATAATTGTGGTGGAATCCTTTGTTGCATTGGGATTGTAGTCTCTCTATAACAACTCTTCTTTGTCTTCTTTGTATCTCTGTGGCAGTGAGCCCTCTGGGTTGTAGCCCTATTGGATAGTGAGTTTTTGTTCTAGACAGTGTGTCCTTGTTTTGGATAGTGAGTCCTTGTTCCATACAGTGAATCCTTATTTCAAGAAGTGAGTCTTGTTTCAGATAGTGAGCCTTTTGTAATAAGTTTTGATATTATCTATAGTGTGATTTAATCCTCACTATGGTTTTCTCCTTATTGGGTTTTCCATGTAAATATGGTATTATTGTGTTTATGTGTTGGATTTAAGTTTCTACATTAGCATTTGATGATTAATCATTAAATCAATATTCAAAATTGGTTCTAATGATTAAGTTAAGGGTTTGATTCCGTGACAACTAATTCACCCCCCCTCTTAGTTGTCCTATTCAATAGAGTTTTTGAGGAAATGGTATGGGATTGGATTTTGTTTAAAGTGATAATCATTACTCCTGTATGTAGATGTCCTATTTGAAGTTGGAGCTTTCCTTTCTATTCTATATCCACTATCTCATTACACAAATTCCCTCCTCCACCAATCTCCAATGCAACTATTGTTGTGGCATCTTAAACTTTTATAAGGTATGAAACATCACCTTTAACTTTTGACCTATCAAAATGCTTTGCAGGACCATTATAGGTAAATTTCAAACATTTCCTAATCAAGCCTTAAGGATCTTGATATCATCCTTCAACTTGGGAACTGCATCAGATTCTTGGAAACACTCATTTTCTAATATCTCCATGTGCCCTTCTTCATGGGAAAAATCTTCTATTATTTTCTTTGTTTTATCAAATTCTTGTTTTTTAGATTGCAACTCTCTTTGAAAAATGTTAAGCTCCTCTTCTTTTGACCATGACAACTTCTTCTAGTGTTTTAATTACTTTTGTAATTGGTTAATTTTAGTCTTCAATTGTTTTTCTCCATTTTCAGCACTTCCATTGCTTTTCCATCTACAAATTGATCATCGGTATGTTTCTCCTCATCACCACTCATCTTACATCTTAACACCCCTTGCTATTCCTTTTCATGATATTCTAACTTCTTTTCCATATCTTTTGCTTCAAACTTTAGATAAGTCGCTCCCTCATCAGCCCTTAGGACAACATCCCTTTCTTGGATAGAGTTTGGAATTTTTTTAATACTTTAATGTGCCTTTGCAACTAGTTTTAGGCGAGTTTTTGTAGTGTCTTTATCATTAGATTATGTAGATGTTTCTTTTGGAAAGCTCGTTATGAAACTTGTCTTCCTTTTCAAATAAGACTTTCATGCCTCCACCCAACTAATTCTCTTTTTTTTGCACTTAGATCTGGTTTTTCCTTTTCCTTATCATCCATTTCCAATTGTATTTGTTCCATGGAATTGCTAACTTCAAGAATTCTTGGCTTCATTTGTTCAACTCCACTAATACCATAATCTCTCTCCTTCTTTCCTTACACAAATTCATATGCAATACAAAACCTTTCGAGTTAATCCACTTTTGCATTACCATTTTCCCCTTGCACATATTGCACATGCTCCTTCCTCAACTTCTCATGAGTAGGAACAAACTCTTCAATCCATATGTTATCTATCTTAGTCACTTTTGTTTTCTTCTTCCCAAGTGTTTTAGAGAATATTAATTTTTCATTACATACTTTCTAGTATGTCCTCTTATTTTTTATTACTAGCATGTCATTTTGTCAGATTTATTGTAGGAAAAGGGATAGAGTTTTGAATTTATTGAATGCTTCTATGTACCTTTGCAGCTACTTTTTTATGATCTTTGAGAGTATATTTATGATTACATAATCCATATGTTTCTTTTAAAAAGTTATTTGCAACAAGTGTATTTATGATTGCATGATTTATATATTTCAGATAATACTTTCATGTCTCCACCCAACTAATTCTATTTTTTCTACACTTGATTTGGTTTTAAAATAGTAAGTGGGTTGTAGTTTTCATAACACCTAATGTTTTCCAATCTATAGTTTTATAAAATAGTATTCATGTAACTAATACCTTTTGTTTTCATAAATACATTTCAATATTTATTTATTTTCTCAAGTAGTGGATGAAGCGATAGTTGAAAGTAAAAAACACAATAATAAAAAATACTTTTTGAAGTTATTATCACTTATCTTTCATTGAGCAATAGTGTTTCAAAATAGTAATACAAAATAAAATTTGAACCTTCCATCTTTCATTTAACATTAGTCTTTGTGGATCCTAATCAGATTCATTATTTCCATTTTTGGCCTGATCCAAATAGCAGGGGCATCTTAAGCCAAGATTTTGAATAATGTGTTTTGATCTCTTATTGGCATTGGCACAGTGTGGTATATTAGTGTGTGGAGGGTGCAAAAAATCTCTTGTATATCTTCTTCGACATGTAACTCTGAACTACATGACCATGCAATTGCATTGCTTGGTAGAAAAAAATAGGACCATCATATTGTAGGCTACTACTAAAAGCTACTCTTAAACACCTTATATCCAAGGATGATTGAAGCAAGGAATGTGTAAAGATGCCACTGATTGGGTATACACCCTCATCAACGTCATATCTTTCCAATGCTTCATCCAGTTGTGTTGTATTTACCGTTGAATTCCACACATACTTCACAAATAAAATGTGGAGCATAGTTTGGCTTGTGAGAAGGTCCATGGAGTGTGAGGGGAACCCACATGCTATGTTAGCCTTAGAATAGGGGAGTGCAGGTTCCATGGGCATAAAAAATATATCGATCTTGTGAATCACATTCTCTACAGTCTCACAATTGAATTTAAAAACAAAATGCATCCTCTCTGTCATGCATGGGCTGCCATTATTTTCCTAAGAGTTGTTGGGAAGCTGGTAGATGTGAATCCTTGAGTTCAACATGTTCAATTGTATTGTCAAAAAAAGGAAAAAGAATCAATAATAGATAGCGTTGAGGGCATGTTAAAAAAAATTACTTGCAACTACTACTTCATCCACTACTTGAGAAAATAAATAAATATTGCAATACATTTATGAAAACAAAAGTTCTTAATTACATGAATACTATTTTCTAAAACTATAGATTGGAAAACAATAGGTTTTATAAAATTTGCAACCCACTCACTATTGTAAAACTAGATCTAAGTGAAAAAAAAGAGAATCAGTTGGGTGGATACATGAAAGTATTATCTGAACATATGAGATTATGTAATCATAAATACACTCTCAAAGTTGGGAAAAAAGCAGTTGCAAAGGTACATAAAAGTATTCAATAAATTCAAAACTCTATCCCTTTGCCTGCAAAAAAATGACAAAATCCAAAAATATTTGTTATGAGAATTCTATGACATGCTAATAATAAAAATAAGAGGACGTACTACAAAGTATGTAATGAAAGGAATATGCTCTACAAACACTTGGGAAGAAGCAAAAAAGTGAATGGGATAGATAATCTATTGACTAAAGGGTTGTTCTTGCTAATGAGAAGTTGAGGGAAGGAGCATGTGTAGTATGTCTTGAGGAAAATGCTTGAAATGTAGAGTGGATTAACTTCGGAATATTTTTGTATTGCATGAATTTTTTTACAAGCAAAGAAAGAGAGAGATGATTATATAAGTGGAGTTGAACAAATGAATCAAGCACTCTTGAAGTTAGAAATGATAAGGAAAAGGAAAAACTAGATCTAAGTGCAAAAAAAAGAGAATTGGGTGGAGGCATGAAAATCTTATCTAAAAAGGAAGAAAAGTTCTATAACGAGCTTTCCAAAAGAAACATCAACATAGTCTATTGATAAAGACACTACAAAAACTCACCTAAAAGCAACTGCAAAAGCACATAAATTTTTTAAAGAAATTCCAAACTATATCTAAGAAAGGGATGTTGTTGTCCTAAGGGCTGATGAGGGAGCAATTTATCTAAATCTTGAAGCAAAAGATATGAAAAAGAAGTTAGAAGATCATGAAAGGAATAGCAGGGGGTGTTAAGAGGTAAGAGCAGTGGTGACAAGGAAAAACATATTGATGATCAATTTGTAGATGGAAAAGCAATAGTTAGAAGTGTTGAAAGTGGAGCAAAACAATCAAAGACTAAAATTAACTGATTAGAAAAGGAATTAAAACATAAGAAGAGGTTGACATGATCAAAAGAAGAGGAGCTTAACACTATTTGGAGAGAGCTGCAATCTAAAAGACAAGAATTTGACAAAACAAAGACAGCAATGGAAGGTGTTTCCCATGAAGAAGGGCACATGGAGACATTAGAAAATGAGTGTTTCCAAGAATCTAACGCAATTCCCAAGTTGAAGGATGATATTAGGCTCCTTGAGACTCAATTAGGAAATTTATCTATAATATTTCTACAAAGTATTTTCATAGGTCAAAGTCAAAGGTGTGTTGCACAACATAAAAGTTTAGATGCCATAACAATAGCTGCATTGGAGGTTGGTGGAGGATGGAATTTATGTAATGTGTTAGTATATATAGAATAGATAGGAAAAATCCACTTCAAATGGGAAATCTACATATAGGAATAAGGATTATCCCTTTAAACAAAATCCAAGCCCATACCATTTCCTCAACAACTCAACAATCACTAGCCAAATTGGTGAGCAATGGAAACACAAAGCTACCACTATCTCTTGTTGCATATGAAGATGAAATTGAACCAACTATGCAATTTGCATTTTGTAGTGTATGAGTTTGCAGCAATTCAGATGTTGCAAAGGGGGAATTTCTCAGCCATGTGGTCTTCTTAATGGTGGAATTCATAGGTGAGGAGGTGAATTGTTAAGGGGACTTCATGCATTGTCTCAGGAAAAGTCTCAGCGTGTTATTCGTTAAAACATGCTACCAAGAATTGAAGTAGAAATTGCAACATGGTTTCCATTGGAAAAGAAGTTTTCACATTTGAAATCTCACCTCCACTCGAAGTCCTATGATCTTTCTCTTTTTGAAAATAGACATCACAAAAATGACCACCATACATTGACTGAATTGGTTTCTAGAGTGGAAAAAAGGCTAGAAATGTGCAAGCTCAAAGCATTAACAAAAGATGAGCATCACAATACATGTGTTCCTCAACTTGCTTCCCATCAAAAGGAAATGCAAGATTACAGTTTCATAGTAAATATTAATATTTTTAAAATGTTGGAATTAACATATGAAAGGCAATGCTTCATGAAATAATAAGAGAGAGGTAGTTGGGATTTTCTACCATGGCCCTTGTATCGGGAGAAGGGATAATTTTGTCATCTTCCATCTTATTTAATAGATGAGGATATGTTTAGAATTTGTGTAGGTTTCATAAAAGCATCTTCTGACATCCCACATTGTGTTTTCCAACTTACAATTTTTCAGTGCATTTTCTTAGATACTGTCATATGATGAAATTGAAATCCAAAATTTAGTCCACCCAAGAGTTGTTATAAATTTTGTAGGTGTCTTTCACTAAATTCTTAATGTCTAAAAAATACAAGAGATTCATTGCAACCATACTGTCTACGTATAATTCGATGTTGGAAAACACTATGTGCTATAAAACCTAAAACCCACATACTCTTGCATAACCCTCTACATCCAACAAACCAATTAGTTAGTCAACCCTCACCTCCATCTAGTTACTTTTACGTATCCCCCACACTGCAACTCCACCCGAAAATCTACACCCTTAAGCATTCAACATGAATTGAGAAGTGAGTCACAACCTAGTGTGTTTTCTAACCTACAATTTTTTTTCCAAGCGTATTGGGATATTCAAATGCAATGTTTACTCAAACCAAGGGTTGTTATAAAATATGAAGGTGAACTTCAATACATTGTTTTGTTATACTCTATAGAATAGGAATTGAGAAGTCACAACCCACTATGTTTTCCAACCTGCAACTATTTTGTGTTTTTTTCTTTTCCAAACATATGAAGATATTGAAATGGAATGTTTTATCAAACTAAGGGTTGTTATAAAGTATGAAGGTGAACCTCAATTCATTTTTATAGTGTACAAAACAAAAAGTGCTCATTGCAACAAGTTGTTTCACTGTTATGTGGATTATTTGTGTTTGAGCATTTATCAAACATCTAAAGATACAATTGAAGACCATAAATGATTAGAATGTATATATGCTTGGAGGTGTGTATGATCTTTCGTAGTGGGATGGGGTATTCAAGATCTAAATCTTAATCAAGCAAGAAAAATCATAAACCTACCTAAAACCATGGATCAAGATGAGCCTAACATATCCTCCATCTTCTATCTCATACCTCAACATATTTTTGAATTTCTCCTTGCCAAATAACTTAACAATCATGTAAAATCCATGATCATGTGTCTCGTAAGTAGATTCCAAAAGATCCTAAACAACATCCAAGGCACCATTGAAACTTATACCCAACTCATGTCACCCTCCATGCCATCCTTTTCCTCCATTGAAAAGGGAAACTAAAATGCCTTCCATGTTCAACCAAGACCCATCCATCCTATTTCACCAAAGGAACACCAAAATTCACCCTCAAAGGAATACAATACCTGATGCAAAATCCTATTTCACAAAATTCTAGTCCTAGTCTTCTAGTTCAACCTACTTTCACCTCATCCATTTCATGTTTTTCCACCTTCATAGAACCTATAGAAAGTCAACCATGTCACTCACTTGACCTCATTGATCAAAAGCATGAAATAATAGATCCCCCTTTATGTGAAGATCAAAGTAATCCTTCTCATGATCCTAGTCCATCTCATCATTCCATTCCATGTCATGATGCCATACCATCTCATGATCCAAGTCTCTCAACTCCATACCATAATAATAGTCCACGAATTCATTCAATAAAGCTTTCAATCCATTAAATAAATTCAAGACTTCGGAGGTATAAAAATTTCCCTCACATCATGTGATAATCCTAATCTTTCAGAAGATCCCATTCATGAACTAGAAACATAAGCTTGGTTCATCCACCTTTATAAAAGTTGGTTTTCTATGAAAATACCACACACCTTCACGAGTTCCATTTACTTGAACACCCTAATATTAAAACACATCTAAATTCTTATGGCCTTGGCTACATACCTCCTTCTCAAGATGTTGGTAGCTCTTTCAAACACAAAAGGCCTCCCTTTAGATCAATATGTCCACCTCCTCCATCATCTTTGCCATCTATTGTTGGACCCTATCCATCAACCCTTCCATCCATCATGGGCCCATATGTTCCTAATGAATATCCTTATGTGCTCTTTCAAGAACAACAAAGGCATATACCCTTGAATTCCTTCCAATACCTTCCACTTCAAAATCCTCTTTTTTCATAAAATCCCTCTATGGCCTATCCAAGCAATTGGGATACCAAACAAGAAATGCATAAATTGAAGAGTCCACAAAAACCTAAATATCATCATGTCTCACTAAAAAGACATGCCAAAATAAAGAAAAATATGCTCCAAAATCAAAAGCAAAACACTTCCAAGAAAATGGAAGGTGCTTATTAAGAAAAAATGAAAAGGCTATAAAGAAAAATGAAAAGTGAAAACAATGTGGGTTCCAAAAAAAAGCAAAAAAGTCCATGCATTCAAATAAAAAATCAAAATTGGTATCCCTACTTGCTAATTGAAAAGACTCCATTATTCCGCCATCTTCCATTCCTCCATTATTCATCCTCCAAATCCGTTTTTCGTCCTTATATGCCCAAATTTATTATCTCAACCCACTCTCAATCCTTCAACTTTCACCACCCTTCAAGGTGTGTGCCAATGTTGTTCTTGCCTAGATTCCCTCATAACGACTCCATTCCATAGATTTAATCCAATCCTTTGCATGAATCCTTAGCCCCCTTCTGCCTACCCCTATCCATTCCATTATCTTTACCAATTTTCCTACCAACGTCTTTAAGTGGGAACATGTTAGCCATGGTCTATAAGAAACATTTAGTTAGTGGGGTATTATCTTCCACAAAGAGATAATTGAGTCCTCCATTCATATCCACACACCTTCATTAGCTTCCATTTCCATGGCCATTCATATCCACTAGCTTTCACATCCATACACATACCCTTGCTTGTACACTTGGGGGCAAGACTTTTCCATTCGTATGATACATTATTGATTATCCTATTTCCACTTAGCCATCATATTCCTTCATTTATATTCCATGCTATCTACTTTATCCATCCACCTTCCTTTGATCTTGCATAAAGTATTGGGGTAAAATACCAAGAAATTGAATCTAATGCATGCTTTATACCATGTGTGTCTTCCATCCTACATATCACTTGTCATCCATGTCATGTTTCCTTTCATGTCCATTTATCTTCCATATCCATGTCATGTCGTTATAACTTGTCATACCTCTTACCATGGGGGCATGTTATTACTTTGACATGCCATCTTTGGAGTCCTCCATAGGTCCTCTATTTCTCTTTTGTATAAGAGCAAACATTTTGGGTTCCCTTGTCATTGGTTCCCTCCACCCATAGCATTCCATATCTTGACCCATCTATCTTCATCCTCCATATAGGGTGTATCCTTACATGTCCTATCATTAACCCATATCATTGATCCATATCCATCCATATCTCCTTTGGTTTTCAGCTTGACTAAGGAATAAGATCTTGTTTATCATTATCATTTAAATTTTTATTTATCATTGTGTTATCATCGTTATGAGCAACACATTTAAACAAACCATAAACTCTTTAACATTCTAAAACATTGGGTTTTAGTGAGTCACAAACCACTATGTTTTCCATCCTGCAACTATTTTGTGCACCGGTCCTTATCATATGCATTAGCATTTATATTTTTCATTATCATGATCTTGCATATTTATCATTATCATATTGCATGCATGATAGCTTGTGCTTTATCTTAAGTCTTGTCTCTTGTCTTCATCAATATCATTATATTTTTATATCTTTTATTTTCTTGTCATAGTCCAAGGAAGCTTGAGGATCTCTACACCTTGTTGTGTACGAAGGAGAGTGAGGAATGGGGAATGAGTCTTTCTTGTGTGTGTGTATCGAGTCAGTCCGTCTAATGATGATTACAGAAAGTATAACCAATAAAAAAGGGGGATTTGTTCCACTCTATGATGAAACTAATGATCACTTCATAGCCTTTCCATTCCATTCATTTCCATATCCAACCTTTCATATCCTTTCCTCTCATATCAAATACATTTCATAAGAAATTTATATGCTTTGCTTGCATCTAATCAATGTGTTGCATTCCTTTCTTCTTTGCATCCACCTAGTTCATTCATATTTCTAAATCTTGCATATCATTTTCTATCTACAACTCAAAAATGATCACTTCATAGCCTTTCCATTCCATTCATTTCCATATCCAACCTTTCATATCCTTTCCTCCCATATTGAATACTTTTCATAAGCCATTTATATGCTTTGCTTGTATCTAATCAATGTGTCGCATTCATTTCTTTTTTGCATCCTCCTAGGTCATTCATATTTCTAAATCTTGCATATCATTATCTATCTACAGTTCAAACATACCTTCATCTATCATATCAATATTGACACCATACCATATCAAGATTAAGATCAAGGCAATATCAAGGTTATGCAATCAAAGTCTGGGGGCAAAAACCATATCAAGAGTCCATGTTCAAGGTGAGTTTGTTTCATTCCATGCATGCATTATCTTCTAGTTCTTAGACACAATTGAGGTTTACAATTGGTGTTTACATATCTCAAGTGTTAACATGTTCATATAGAAGTTTGAAATATGTCTCTTCTTGCTTGAAAAGTGTTACAAAAGTGTTCTCAATTGTTGTGAATGACAAAATTACAAGTAACAATGTTGTTTTCTACTTGTATCAACTAAAAAATATGAAATATCTAAGTTAAAATTCTAGCTTGGGGTCCTACATCTAATCCCAACCATAGGAGAGCATATACAAACTATTTTTGACTAAGTTAGAAGGCTAAAAATTAGGCCAACCTCCTTTGCATGCCAAAGAAGCTTCCTTGTTTGACTTAGTCTCTTAGGCTCGTTCAAATGTTCTCTAGTTGGTGATGAGGCTTCTAAGTTTGTGGAAGAAGTTGAATTTCCCCTAGATGCTTCTACATTTCCCTTATAAATATCAAACTGCTTATTGAAGTCCCAGCTACTACCAAACTACCAAACTACCTTTACTGTTCGATAATCCACTCCTACATTCTTTGCAGGTGCTCTTAACTGATCATTATTTTTTCAAACTACTAGCACATGATAATGGAGCATGTTTCCTATCTTTCTCTTCCATGTGGAATAGAGAAATCCTCATATTTATGATCATTCTTCATTTGTTAGCTATAGGTTGCTACCCTAACCTTCGTAGCAAATCTATTGACTATGATTAGGTCTATAGAACACTTTTAAAAATTCTCATCCCTCGTTCAAGGTCTTAGGGTTGACATATAAGTCATCTCTTCTCACTTTCAAGACACCTTAATTTCCACCAATAGTGACTATCTACCTTTTCTATTAGAAGGTTAGCAATTGTATTCTTGACATGATTAACACCTTCACAACTTATTGGTCATTGTGAATGGTGATCTGCAACTAGCTAATAATAAACAAAGTAAACAAGATTATTCATGTTAGAAAGCACAAACAACCATTCCCTATGAAATGCTTGATCAAATAAAGATAAGAAAACATGAGCAAAACATGAAATAACACAAAATGAAAGCATATAAACTTATCTAACTAGACCAAACCGCCATCCCATAGGGGGATTAGTGTCACCTTGATGTAGAAAGTTGCCCTTTCCTAATCCCTTTGATAAGCTCCAAGATGTAAATGATTCCAAGTGTATGAGATTGATGCAAAGTGATAATGAAAACAAGCTAAAATGTGATGAAAATGAGTCTAAATGAGTGATGAATGTGCCTATAGTAAGATTGCATGTGATTGTGCATCCATATTCAATGGAGACTGCCTCTATTTATAGGACTCAAGGGTTGAAGAATGGGTGAAATTGGTGAATGTGGGACTAAGTCGGGAGCCAATAATATTGTGACACTTGTCACAAGGCTAATGAAAGCCATGGGGATGTGTATGGAGCACATTTTAAAAAATGTGTAGGGTTAAGGTAGGTAGATGGATTTGTAAGAGAATGTAAGAGAATTGAATGAAAATGGTTGAGATGTAAGAGGGAGAATATGGCATGTAAGAGGCCATTTAAGGAAAAGGTGGATCTTGTAAGAGAATTTAAGACCTTTGTAAGAGGCTTTAAAATCCTTTTGGAGGCAAATTTATGAATGGGTGGTTGAGAGGAATATTTCAGAGAATATGCCTTTGAGAGGAAAATAGGATAATTAGTTAATTAGAAGAAATTATTTTCATATGCAAGTTGATTAGTTGATCATGGGTTTAGTTGACCAAGGTTGAATCAAAAGCTTGAGAAATGGGTAATGAGGATTAGGAGAAGGTTAGAGTTAATTAATTCAAAATTTAATCAACTCCAAGTAGGTTAGGGGATTTATGACATTTGATGTAAATAATTTGATTTATTTAATCAAATGAGAGTAATTTAAGGTTTCAATTGAATAATTTATTTTATTTAATTAAATGTGGTGAACATTAGTGAGCAAGAAGTGAATTAATATAATAAATTTAATTACTTGATTAATAGTAGAAATTGATGAATTTAACTAAATAATAAATATTTTTTAATTAATTTGTTAGTCTGAAGTGATTTAGGAAGAAATGATGTTAATTAATCAAGATTAGATGCATAATGTCAATCAAGACTATTTGAGTGTCTACATTGCTTCCCTCTTTGAAGCAATGCCTATTGTGTTCCATTCCAAAGATAACAATCTTGAGATCGAGAATTTTAAAAAATTGATTTTTAGGTGAGCAGTGGCTTTTTGGCTCCTATGGACAACTCTTGCTCTTCTGGTGTTTTTTTCACCTAAAAGGAGAGAGATAGGAGAAAAAATGCTAATGGTTCATTCAACTAATGTTATGTGTGATGTTGTCTAACCTAAATGAAGTTAACTAAATGCAATTGACTGATCTAAATGAATGAAAATGAATGCAAAAGTGAAATTAAAGATATGTTTGAAAACACATTGTGTTATGCAATAATGAACTAAATGAAGAAAATATGCATAATAGAAAGGGAATGGAGTTAAATCAGTGCACAGGAAAATATGATAGATCGAATGTGTGGATGTTGGTGAGATTATTGATTTTTCACAGTGGGACTCTCATTAAGCCCTAGGAGTGGTGAATTAGTCCTCCTCACAGTGAAAAAGCTGTCGAGGAAACAAGTTTACGCCTATCCCGAGGATCCAAATCTGACAAAATTCAGACTTTCAATCCTAAGGTGGGACTCATTTTCCATAGGTAGTGAATCAGTCCTCTCCTAAATTTCTAAGAAATTAGGAGTTAACTCTGCAACACCAAATTTGGAAATCACTGCTTGTTGGGTTGTCGAAGTCAATTATGCGGGAAATGGACAAGAAACCTTCTCCAAGCGAAATAGAATTGATTGACTTGGAAGCACCTAATTGACTTGTAAATAATATTCAACAGAAAGATTGTAAAATCTACACACCTAGGTTTGCAAACAAACATGCAATAAGGGAAAAATGGTTTAAGGTTAGTGAATAGGGGTTTGACTTGGTCAAAACCAACTTTTGGTAATCAAACCTTTAATAAAATAATGAAATGCAAAGGAATGATAAACTAACAACATAAAAATTCTATCAACTTACCAAACCTTTTATGATGCAAGTCTGAATTAATGTCAATGGCTGCTTCAAAGTGCTTGAATAGTGCTTGAAAAGATGTTGTAAAATGCTTGAAGGCTTGAATATGATGTATGAATGTTGGAAAATTGTAGAAGATGTAAAATGAGGTGAAAATCACTTATTTATACACACTTTTTCCTTAGTTACCCATTCATACCTCATCATAGGCCGACATCAAGTGTTTTTGAATAAAATCCTAAAAGGAAATTTAAAATATTTTGAATTTGGGGCCAAGGGGGCTCATTGCACCACCCATGGTGAATGGGTCCCCATGTAGGACCCTAAAAATTTGTGTCGAGGAAATATGTTGTATTTAATGTTGTTTGTTAGGATATCTTAAAAAATACACTTAATTAAGCATATATGAGAATAAAGGGGCCAAATAAAGTGAAAAAGGGATAAATAGTGAAGATGTGGCTAGAAGAGTGTGAAAGCTTGTTACAAGACTTTACAACACTTCAAAATAGGACATTGATGAATAAAAGGTTATTTTTAGGTGAATTGTAATAAATGGGGTCTAGAAGAATGTATAAATGTCTTACAACACTTCACAACACCTTCACAAGACATCATTCTTTGAGTTCTGGTACCTAAATAAGCGTGTTCAAGCCATGTCACAACATAAAATCAAAGAAAATTAGATAAACAACATGAAGTAAGACCTAAAAGGCCATGAAAATGACAAGGGGCCATTTTTCTATGGCACATTTGGATGCCCCACTATTTCCCCAACAAAAGAAATTACGCTGCTACACTACCCCCTTGAGAGATTAAGCCAAAATTTCAATTTTTTTAGGTCGAGCTCATGATAATGTCTTAACAATGGTTCAACTGTATAAAATAGGTTACAAGATTAAAAAATAGGCTCAAGATAATAAAAAAAAATCAATAGAGGTTTCATGACTCAAAAATTGGAAAATCAAGCTCAAAATTATAGCTCTAATGTGACATTTATGATGTGATGTTTCTTGTGTTTTATGCTCTATGGATTTATGGATGCATATGATATGTTATGGATGTATGCATTTGTTATTTATGATTATGCTATGGTGTTTATGATTCATAATACAATGTATATGATGTTATGAATGGATGATATGTATGAAAATGTGATGCATGGTGTTACTTTCCTTTTTTAGTATCTTTTCTATGTGATGTACCATGAAGATGCATGATGTATGTATAGATGCATTTATATGTGATATGTTTATGCTATGGATGTAATGGATGATTTATCTTATGAGATGCTTAGACTAACAGATCTATATTATGATGATAATGAAAAATGAGATGGTTTAAGATGCTTAGAATAAAAAATCTATATTATCCTAAACAACTTAAATGATGATGTGATGCATGTGAGATGAATTAAGATGATTAGAATAAAAAATCTATATTATCATAAACAACTTAAATGATGATGGGATGCATATGAGATGGATTAAGATGCTTAGAATAACAAATCTATATTATCCCAAGCATCTTAAATGATGATGCAATGCATATGAGATGGATGATGTTTCCTATTATGATGATATGCCATGATTATGAAAGATGTTGACGGTTTGTGGATGCAAGATGGATTTATTGCTATTTTTGTGAATTTCATGATACCATGTTATTGTAAAAGAGGATAGAAGAATGAGAGGGGTCAACCCTTGATTTTGAGAAGATGCAAAAGTCCAACAACTCCATGAGTCATCGAGAATTTATTAGATATGATGATGAGTGATGGTGATTTGATTATCAAGGTATTAGGACACAAATGGCACAACTTTCCTTATGTTTGATAACACACCTACATATATTGCATCAAGGTATAGACAACCAGAATGCAATGGTATCTAGTGGGATGGACTT
>VDFB02353637.1:0-26951 GCA_007258455.2 Sequoia sempervirens
CCACCAGAGAAGAAACCACATAAGACGTTTACACAAATGTGAGGTTGTTAGTACCACTTCATGGTAAAGGTTATGAATGGAAAACCTAATGTTGCATATATTATCTACAAAGAAATGTTCCACGTTGATAAAAAATAGTCAATTTTTCCATGGCATTCATGACACAAGTGGAGATAAGTTTTCTATATTTTTTGCTAATCTATCCACAGAGTGCAAGAGCTATATTGAAATCCTTTTATTGATGGACATCAGTTTCAATACAATAATGGATAGACACATCAATGATCTTGTCTTATGTGGCATGATGTCAAAGAGAGATCAATTCCTTACAAGAAAGGATGTAATGAATGCCTAGCGAAAGGTGATTTCTACTCACACATAAAAACACAAAGTCAATTTGACGAGTATCCTACTATGGAGTGGACAAGACTTTGATAGCTTCTTCTACTTTCAATGGCCCGATGGGAACAATACACCTTTTTTTATCGGGGTTCAGACTCCATGGATGTTTGATAGGATGGTTAGCCACTCGCACAATTTAGTCATCTTGATGGATTCCATGTTTGCAACTAACAAATATGGGGTGATGCCTTACAAACATTGACAAATAGTTATTTGTGTTTTCAATGATCTTGTTGGCTATAAACCTGACAATGCTCACATTGAGTTGTTTTGATGAAAGTAAGGGTTTTCAACAAACAAGAAGGTGAACTTCAAACCATTCTTTTGTTATAGTTTGCATCAAATAAGAAGTGAGTCACAACCCACTGTGTTTTCCATCATGCAACTGATATGTGCATTTTGTGTTCCAAACATATGAACATATATTGAAATGGAATGTTTGGTGAAAGCAAGGGTTGTCATAAAAAAATAAGGTGAACTTCAAAACATTGTTTTGTTAATTTTTGCATAAAAGAAAGTGATCATTCAACAAGAATTGAGAAGGGAGTCACAACCCAGTGTGTTTTCCATCATGTAACTGTTATGTGCATTTTTTGTTGGAAATGTATGAACAAATATTGAAATAGAATATTTGCTGAAAGTAAGGGTTGTTAAAAATTATGAAGCTCAACTTAAATACATTGTTTTCTTACAGTTTGCATAATAGAAAGTGCAAGTTGCATGTGCTTACATTTGTAAGTAAGTTTGACATAAATAATAAAACTTGAGGTGGAATTTCCTACCATTATTTGATGGAATTTGACATTGTCTGTAATGAAATTTTACATGGCAACAAAAAGTGTCATGAAATCTACAAGAACATAGTCTTATATTTTATTTAATTAAGAGTAGTAAATTCTTTTTCCCTGGAGCTATGAATTGGTGAGGTTACAAATAGGGGACCTCATCCCCAATATAAATTGTCAAAAAATAAACCTCAAAGGGATTGGAGCCTTGATGGCAAGATTAACAATACAACTTAACAATTGCACAATAGTACTCTTGGAAGAAGACCGTAGTTTTCAAACATACCAAAGTACTGTAATTCCACATGATAATTGACCAAAAATTATAGGATCATAGATAATGTAATTCCACACCATAATTGTTCAATAATTACATGATCAAAGATAATGTAATTTCACACCATAATTGTTCAATAATTACATGATCAAAGATATTGAAATGTCCCTACATTCGTAAGTAAGATGACATACATAAGTAAGTTTTTGTAACGAAGTAATTGACATAGGACAGTGCATTTTCCAACACTGCAAGCAATGCAAGCATTTTATTTGTTCCCATCACATGGAAAAAGGAAATTCCATTTTTACTCAACCAACTAGTTATCAAATTTGAAAGTGGACTTGATTACATTTTTAGAGCATATAAAATAAAAAAAACATTTCATGAAATATGAAAGTGGACTTAAATGCATTTATTGAGTGTCAAAAATAATTACTTATCATAAGGAAATAACTAACAAGGAATAGTGTGTTTTCCAAAACTACAATCAATGCAAGCATTTTATGTGTTCCAATCACATGGAAAAAGGAAATATGTCATTTCCACTCTACCTAATAGTCATTCTAAAAATTGAAAGTGGACTTCATTTATTTTTGGGAGCGTACGAAATAAAGACTTTTCAGAAGCAAATAACTGACAGGGGACAGTGTGTTTTCCAACACTACAACCAATACAAGCATTTTATTTGTTATAATGACATGAAAAAGGGAAATATTCCATCTGCACTCTACCAAATCATTGTTGTAAAAATTCAAAGTGGAATTCACTTCATTTTTGGAGCGTGAGAAATAAAAACTTTTCGTAAGGAAATTAGTCAAAGGGGACAATGTGTTTTCCAACACTGCAAGGAATGCAAGCATTTTATTTGTTCTGATCACATGGAAAAGGGAAATCTACCATCTCCACTCTAGCAAAGACTTGATCTAAAAATTCAAATTGGACTTCATTGCATTATTGGTCGTAACAAAAGAAATACTTATCATAACAAAATAATTGACAGGGGACAGTGTGTTTTCCAAGACTACAAACACTACTAGCATTTTATTTGTTCCAATCACATGGAAAAAGGAAATATGCCATATACAGTCAACGAAATACTTGTTCTAAAATTTGAAAGTGGACTTCATTACATTCTTGATCATAATGAAACAATTATAGGGCTATGAAAAGTTTGATATGAAATGGATGACAATTATGTGTTCCAATGACATGAAAATAGTATATATGCTCAGCATAATTGTTCAATAATCAAATAATTAGAGAGTCACATGAAAATTATCATATCAAATGTATAACAACATAGTGTTGAAACATATGAAAATGGTATATCTCTACACCACAATTGTTCAATAATCAAATAATGAAACCCACAATGCAGAATCAGTATTTTGAGCCTGTCTCATCAATTCCTATGCTGCCTATTCTTTGCAATCGATTTCATGCCTACATAATATATGGCACGTTTCTTAGGTCCTTGTGTATTTTGAGAGGGGTGATTCCAATTCCATGGACCCTTGCAGATGATGAATGTGAAACAACAGATTTCTTCATAGGTTGTGCTTTGTCCTTGGTAGGTTCAACAGATTCACCCTATAGCAAACAATTAATCACAATTAACGCATGCATGGAAATAATATAGGTTGACGTGATCACCGACCTTAAAAGTTATGCCCTTGAACTGTATCATCTATTCATCCACTAGATTAGGTTGCAATGGAAACATCATTGACATGAAGCATAATTGAAGGCATATTAAAAGATTCATAAAGAAATAAGAACAAAAGCATGGAAGTGTGTTGGGTCTATTACCGATATAGATGGCATGTCACTACTCTCCCAGTCCCCATGTCCATCTTTATTTCCATCTCCCCCTTGTATTCCAGCACTCTTCTCACCCCCATGTCCATCTTTATTACCCTCTCCCACATGCAAGTCAGTGCTTTCCCCATCCCCATGTCCATCTTTATTACCCTCTCCCACTTGCAAGCCAATGCTCTCCCTATCCCTGTGTTGATCTTTATTACCCTCTCCCAGTTGAAAGGCAGTGCTCTCCACATCCCTATGTCCATATTTATTACCCCCTCCCACTTGCAAGCTAATGCTCTCCCCATCCCCATGTTTGTCTTTATCACCATCTCCCCCTTGCAACCCAACGCTCTCCTTGTCCCCATGTCCATCTTTATCTCCCTCTCCCACTTGCAAGCCAATGCTCTCCCTGTCCCCATGTCCATCTCTGTTACCTAGTTCCACATGCAAGCTAGTATTATCCCTATCCCGATGTCCATCTTTGTTACCCTATCCCACTTGGCAGCTAGTGCTCTCCCCGTCTCCATGTCCATCTTTATTTCCCTACCCCACTTCCAGGCCAGTGCTCTCCCCATCCACATGTCCATCTCTATTAGCCTCTCCCATTTCAATTGCAATGACATGGCCAATTAGGTCAAGGCCAAGACTCTATTGTTCATCCTTTCCCTGTAATAGCAGGAATTCAAACATCACTTCAAATTCAATTGCATGCAACCAATTCATTGAAATAATCAAAACAAACATTAAATAAAAGAATTGGAATTCACCATTTCTTCTAGTTCCTCCATGTCAAGGCACCTTGACACTTTTGATCGTATATGCTCCTCCTTCTTCTTCTTCTTCTCAACATTGTTAGATGGTCGGTTGGGAAGAACAAAATCATCTTGTTCTTCCATGGCCTTTGCTTCATCTTCCCTTGAACTCTGTTGGAGGGCAGGACTTCATTGTTCATCATTGCCCTGTAATAGTAGGAATTGAAACGTCACATCAAATTCAGATGCATGCAACGGATTCATTGAAATAATCAAAACAAACATTAACTAGAATATTTTGAAATCATTGTTTCTTCTCATTTCTTCTTGTGAGGGCATGAGGAATCTTTAGACTGTATACGCTCCTTCTTCTTCATCTCAACATTGTTAGATGGTAGGTTGGGAGGAACAACATCATCTTCTTCCATGTCATTCACTTCATCTTCCAAATCAATAGTATCTTATTGGAGGGCAGGACTCCATTGTTCATTGTTGCCCTATAATAGTAGGAATTGAAATGTCACATCAAATTCAGATGCATGCTATGAATTCATTGAAATAATCAAAACAAACATTAAATATAAGATTTCAAAATCACTGTTTCTTCTCGTTTCTTCTTGTGAGGGCATCAAGAATCTTTAGACCATATACATCAATCCTTCTTCTTCTTCTTCTCAATGTTATACGGTGGGTTAGGAGGAACAACACCATCTTGTTCTTCCATGGCATGCACTTCATCTTCCCAATTAGGAGTATCTTCTTCAAGGGAAGGACTCCATTGTTCATCATTGCCCTGTAGTAGCAGGATTTGAAACAACACATCACATTCAGATGCAAGCAACCAATTCATTTAAATAATCAAAACAAACATTAAATAGAATATTTGGAAATCACCATTTGTTCTCACTTCTTCTTGTGAGGGTGGAAGGAAACTTTAAACTGTATACACTCCTTCTTCTTCTTCTAAATTTTATACTGTAGGTTGGGAGGAACAACATCATCTTGTTCATCCATGGCCTCCACTTTGTCTTCCAATTGAAGAGTATCCTTTTGGAGGGTAGGAATCCATTGTTCATCGTTGCATTGTAATAGTAGGAATTGAAATGTCACATCAAATCTAGATGCATGCAACAAATTCATTGAAATAATAAAAAAAAACATCAAATAGAAGATAATGAAATCACTGTTTGTACTCATTTCTTCTTGTGATGGAATGAGGAAATTTTAAACCGTAAATGTTTCTTCTTCTTCTCAATGTTAGACAAGGGGTTGGGAGGACAACATCACCTTGTGCTTCCATGGGAAATGCTTCATCTTCCAATAGAACAAATACCTGCTCAAGGGTAGTAGTTCATTGTTCATCATTGTTGTGTAATAGGAGGAATTGAAACATCGCATCAAACTCAGATGCATTCAACCAATTCATTCAAATAATCAAAACAAACATTAGATTAAACAAAAGATTTAGAGATCACCATTTGTTGTTGTTTCTTCTTCAGAGGGTGCCTTGAAAATTTCAACCATGTACAATGCTTCTTCTGAATGTTAGACGCGGGGTTGGGAGGAACAACATAATCTTCACCTTTCATGGGCACAACTTCCTCTAGTGAATGAACACTACTTTGCTAGGGGGAATAAACTGCTTCTCAACCATCACCCTGTCATGTCATGTAAGTTAACATTAAGTGAACCTTGTATGCATTAGAATAGAAAATATGAAGCAAGGAAAATTCAAATTTAACAGTTCAGTTCGACATTACCATTCCTTCCTATCTCTTTCTCTCCTATAATTGTAATATTTTTTGCCTTCTCTACTCCTTCCTCTTGTCACTGTTGTATAACACCATTCGCTTCTTCACCTCTTCCTTTCCTTGTTGGGGAAGTTGAAGGAAGCTATGTTTCCCATACTTTTCACAGACACTTCTAATAAAATACTTCTACTATAGATGTTGTCATAGATTCATTTGGTACTCTATATTTTCCACCTTCTTTAGAAGGTACTCTTTCAATTTATCAAGGGGAGGAGCGGTTTGTTTTGGTCCCCCCACCAACGCAGTTCAGCCACGCTTTGGTGGATCAAGAATAGGAAGGTGGTGATGCTAAAACCTATGCATGTTGAACACTCTCCAATCATAATACTTTCTTGTACATTCTTCTACAATATTGTAATATACATATCTACCATTCACCACTTCTCTTTTGTATTCAGCAACAGCCTGCACAACAAATTTGGAAAAGAAAATCACTTAATATATTTGATATTCAAACAATTTGAATGCACACCATGTACACACAACCAAACGATGCAATAATTTAGTTATTATATCTACCTTCCCGTCCACCACATCACCCCGTGCTTCATTGGGTTCCCTCTCCATCCTTAGGGTCTCCCTTTGCACTCTTTTCCTTGTGGTCGTGGACTATGGCAAGAGTGTGATGGTCTCCTTGATTATTTTCCTTAATTGAAGGAATGATATACTATCAAAATCAGCATATTTGTAACAGATATGATATTTTCTAACTAAAATTGTAAAGAATTTTGATTGATGCATAGGAAGGAAAGGGAAATTGGAAGTTCAATATCAATTACCGAACATGTCACTGCCTTAGGGTTCACCTTTTTCCTAAAATGAGTGGACTTCCTCCATACTGTGGTTGTTGCGTCCTAATTTAAACATTCCCACTTTCTATTCAACATTGTAACCACTTATGAGAGATTAAAATTAGACATTTGATTGCATCTTGTAATTACCAGATCTTACCTACACATTGTTGATGGTGTTTTCTACACAACAACAACTCAAATAGAATATGATATTCTATCTCTCTTAAAAGGTAAATCTCTATCAGCAAGCCTCAAGAGATATCCCCAAGGTCTCTAATGTCAAGTCTTGATAATGCATAAACAACTCAAATAATATGTGAAAATGCTGGTAATCACAAGGGGCCTTACAAATGAACAATGCTAGAAGTATACTTTCATCATATGTAACAAAATGGTGATGCTTTCAATCCTAAAACTAACCCAGATATAAAGAAAGAGCAAAAGAGAAGGGTTGAGAGAAATTCTAAACTAACTCCTAAGATCAATCACAACAATGATGAATGTTACAAATGGATGGATCCCCAATAAAACCAATCTCTCCTTGATCAAGGACAAGCCCACCAATCTATAGAAATGGTGCAATCTTCTAAGGAAACTAAATATTTTTAGACTATGAATATTCATCCACATACCCAATAACTAGCACAATGTAAAAAAGCATCCATAGTTGAACTTAGCACAAAACAAGGCCCAGACTAACTTTACACAACAATCTATTATTAGTACTAAAAGTATGGACCAGAGATCAATCAAACATCATTCACATTTTACCATTATTGCAAAAGAACTAAAATCTAGCATCTAACATTTGAGAATCAAGAACAAAAAACCATAAACTATCAAAGTGTAACACAAAGCTTGCCAACTCAACAATCCAATTGCATTAACTTCTCCAATAGTACATAGTAATTTCCAATCTCTCTCCTCTCATACAACTATTGACTTGTAGAATCTAACTCCTAACTTAGCCAATTTTGGCTTTCTATGGCTTCTAACTGAGTTCTAACCTCTTACAAATGAGAAGGCACTGGCCTTTTATAGAAAATTGCATTTTGAATCAATGGCCAGGATTTGATTCATCCAATGGCTACAATTGAACTTCTAGAAGCATCAAAGTGTTACATTTAATTTGGGATCTAATGGTACATCATCATCTAATCAATTGCATTCAGTTACATTATGGCCCAATGACATCAATTTTGAGAATATCCTCATTGGAGAATAAATACAGCTTCACATGTCTTTCCTTGTTAAAGGCACCTCTCCAATTGGTATAGAGCTAGTGGCACGGATTCATAAGCAGGTGCATATTTAATATTCATTTGTAATCTTTTCTATATTTTCCTCCTCACACGAATCCATATGCAAGTGCCCTCTTAATTTATTAAATCCTAAAAAAATAAATACAATCATTAGTAGCTCACATGTTATAAAAAGTCCCATCAATTAAATAACCAAATTAAACTCGAATAATATTTTGGCCTTTTAAGAAAACTTTCCATTTTTGAAAGTTTTCCATTTTTGCAATTTTTTTCAATTTCAAGAATTTCATTTTCAGGGACAGTTTTTAAAATTTCAAAAAAAAATCCATTTTTGGAAAATTTCAAGATTTTGAGGGGGTCTTGGATTTTTCGAAAATGGAAATTTCAAAAAATCTGAGGTAGCTTGGATTTTCCATAATCCAAGTCAGGTCAAAATCTCTTAAACTTCATAACTTTTTTTCCTAGAAGGAATTTTCAAAAAAATCAAAAAGCAACCCCGCCTAATTTTTCACCCTCTATCCATGGGTGCAAAAAACATTTACAAATGATGTTGAAAATTCACATCAAAATTGGTTTTTGGGGAATTTGAGGTAGCTTGGATTCTCCAAAATGGGTTCAAGCTAGAAAATCCAAGGTAGGCTGAAATCTCTACTTGAACTAAACCTCGAGAAATCTGAGGGAGCTCAGATTTTCTGGACCTCTCCCTGACTTAGTCAATTTTAGCCCTTGGGTGAAACTCTAAGTTGAGGAAAACATTTAAGAGCCCGACTATGATCATGATGTTGCAAAAGACACCTCAAGTGTGGATAAGACACTGAATTTCAGGGTGAAGCAAAGCCAAAATTGTAGGAAACCAAACCCTAAAGGAGAAGAGATCAAACAAAACAAGCAAAAGAGGATCCCCGCCTTCAGTGGGGCATGTGTACGAAAAAGTGTACAACAAATGGTGACTCCTATTGGGAAAATTCTCCAAAGCATTTTGACGATGAATAGGAATCATGAACCCAGAATCTTTGGTTTCGATCTTCATATTAGGTAAACAAATCAAAATGAAAGATTAAAGAATCAGAACCAAAGATAGACCAAACCTTCCATAAACTGAAATTCCAAATGTGTGCAAGTGAGTTCGTTTCCCTCCTTGGGCTACTGCAAAAACCAAGCTCAGTCAAGTTAGGCTACGTAAAGATTCTAGCTCTAAAAGAAACTTGGATAGAGCCCCGCTGCTAGTCGGGCATCCATAGCCCCGACGATGTTATCACTATGATTCTCCCAAGCATTGCTCTACTATCAGTTAGGCATCCATAGCCCTGGTAGATATATTTAGATACTCCTGATAAGTTGAATCCATTCTTTTGATTTTCAATATTTTCTTTTTCTTTTCTTTCCTGATATTCTTTTCTTTTCATTCATTCCTCATTTCAACCTGTGAACAATGAAGTTCACACTCAAGGCTGAGAACCATAGTGAGGCTGAAGTAGAAATGGGATTTTCCACCCAAAAAGACCTTACAAGGACCCTACTACAACCTCAAGATTCCTAAGATGTCTGAAAGATATAAGATTTCAAAATACTTCAGGTTCAAATCAAACCAATGACCCATCCTCTTTAAATCAAACATTCAGACCACTTGGCACTAACAAAAGATCTCGACCATCCATTCAAGACACATGATTAAAGTCCATCAATGAAATACTCAAAATAGTCCCAGATAATGAATAATTTTTATGTAGGAAAGACACTTCCCCAACCAGAAAACAAAGAAACCCAAGCCAGAGAAGCAAAGAAACAACCAAACTGAAACCCAAAGCAGACCTAAACTAACCTAAACAAAAGAAAACCAAAAGTCAGGCAAAGCAATCTAAACTAAAGCCATCTATCCTAAAGAAAACAAAAATAGAGTAAAGAAAAAGAAAAGCAAAGCGAGCTGCATTTATTCAAATCAACATTATGTACAAAGAGACTCAAAGTGGCTCATGATCAGGCAAGGTGAACTGATTCCCACCCCCCATATGGTTAATCAATGCATGAAAAAGTAGTAATGTAATGGTAACAGTCCTCAAGAATGCAAATTCATCTTTATATTCATCAAAATAAATCCCCAAAGCAGCATTCAAACTCCATGTCAAGATTGGGAATAATCAGTAATTGAGGTAACTCATTAGGTTCATGATTAACCCATATGCAAGTTGTCTTTCGTAGCCCTCCATAATCAAATTGATAAACTTGAGAATCCATAGTAAGGAAAGAAATAACCTATTTTCTATAGACTGAGTGTTGTATTCATCATTCCCTAATTGTGAAGAGTTGATCCTAGTATCATCAGGAGGTCTCCACTAATGGTACAACAATCCCCTCATGCTTGAAACATGCAAAACAGAATTGGAGGCATCACTACGTAGTGTAAAGTGAAATTTAGATTGACCAAATTCAAAATTATCAACATGGAAATTTTCACCTATTTGTGTTTCTTCATGGGGAATCAATGATGAAAATGCAAAAGCCTCACCATGCACAACAACTCCCTCAACAAGATGTTCATTAGGAGGAATCACAAATTGATCTTCAAGCACATTTTTGCCTATAGCAGTGTGATCCAACTCATCAATAATGACTACATCATTACTTCTCTTAGCATCATTCATATTTTCTTGCACATCAGTATGAACCACATTAGCTATCTCATCAGTAATGCATAAAGTCTATGAATTTTCAATTTTTCAGTTCATCAATAGATAAAGGAAAAACATAATTTGATGAATGAAAAGACTCCATAAATTCATCTTCTATTGGAATTAGTTCAGATTCTTGATTGTCGCTATCTAAAATGTTGACTCCTCCATTAAGTGCTCCATCATGTTCTTCAAGACATTCATTAGTAACTTGTTGAAATTCTTCCATTGGAGACTTGTTTGATGTATCTTTTTGTGTATCCCTCATATGTTGTAGCAATTGCACTTGTTCTTCCACCTCTTTTATGGTTGTCTGGCATTGGAAGCATGTGAATTCATAATGCTCTTCCTCAATTACCACCACCAAGCCGATTACCACCACCAAGTTGATCTTCAACTATCTAGATGTAAATGCCTCAACTGCAGCATCAATAAACTCTAAATCTGTAGAAGCTAGTGGTTCATGCAGGTTTTGTATGAAAATACCCCTTTGCAAAATCCTCTCAATTTTACCCAAAAAGTCTAAGCATTCCAATTCACTGTACCTACAAGTATTATGAATCCTTCACTTGTCTGAAAATGCAAAGTGATGCAAACCCTTACTATTCCAGAGATCCAATCTCTTATTTAGAGACTCACAAAGTTGAGAAAAATTAGTCTAAAGATTGTTCCCATCATGAAAAGCATAAGACTGCTTTTCCATCTTGACTCAAAATTTGTACTTTTAAATTTAGAGAGCTATCACATCTCATATTTTCAAATTAATGGCTCATTCAACTTCCAGAAATGTTGTTTTATGCTCATGTCATCCTTCTAGCACCAATCTATTGATGGTGTTTTTTGTACAGCAACAACTCAGACAGAATATGATATTTTATCTCTCTTAAAAGGTAAATCTCTATCAGCAAGCCTCAAGAGATAACCCCAAGGTCTCTAATGTCGGGTCTTGACAATTCATAAATAGCTCAGATAATATGTGAAAATGTTGGTAATCACAAGGGGCCTTACAAATGAACAATGTTGGAAGCATACTTTCATTAGATGTAACAATATGGTGATGCTTTCAATCCTAAAACTAACCTAGATATAAAGAAAGAGCAAAAGAGAAGGGTTGAGAGAGATTCTAAACTAACTCCTAAGATCAATCACAATAATGATGAATGTTGCAAATGGATAGATCCCCAATAAAACCAATCTCTATTTGATCAAGGACAAGCCCACAACTTTGTAGAAATGGTGCAATCTTCTAAGGAAACTAAAGATTTTCAGACTATGAATATTCATCCACATACCCAATAACTGGCGCAATGTAAACAAGCATCCACATTTGAACTTAGCACAAATTAGGGCCAAGACTAACTTTACAGAGCAATCTACAATCAAAAAATTACTAAAAGTATGGACTGAAGATCGATCAAACATCATTCACATTTTACCATTATTGCAAAAGAACTAAAATCTAACATCTAACATTTGAGAATCAAGAACAAGAAACCATAAACTATCAAAGTGTAACACAAAGCTTGCCAACTCAACAATCCAATTGCATTAACTTCTCTACTAGTACATAACAATTTCCAGTCTCTCTCCTCTCCTACAACTACTAACTTGCAAAATCTAACTCCTAACTTATCCAATTATGGCTTTCTACATCTTCTAACTGAGTTCTAACCTCTTACAAATAAGAAGGCACTATCCTTTTATAGAAAATTACATTTTGAATCAATGGCCAAGATTTGATTCATCCAATGGCTACAATTGCATGTCTAGAAGCATCAAGCTGTTACATTTAGTTTGGGATCTCATGGTACATCATCATCCAATCAATTGCATTCAGTTACATTATGGCCCAATAACATCAATTTTGAGAAAACCCTCATTGGAGAATAAATACAGCTTCACATTTATTTCCTTGTTAAAGGTACCTTTCCAATTTATATATAGCTAGTGGCATAGATTCATAGGCAGGTGCATGTTTAATATTCATTTATAATCTTTTCCAGATTTTCCTCCTAGCATGAATCCATATGCAAGTGCCCTCTTAATTTATTAAATCCTGAAAAAATAAATACAATCATTAGTAGCTCACATGTAATAAAAAATTCCATCCATAAAATATCCAAATTAAAATCGAATAATATTTTGGCCTTTTAAGAAAACTTTCCATTTTTAGAAACTTTCTATTTCAAGAAATTCATTTTCTGGAACATTTTTTAAATTTTCAAAAAAAAATCTTTTTTTGGAAAATTTCTAGATTTTGAGGGGGTCTTGGATTTTCTGAAAATGGAAATTTCAAAAAATCTAAGGTAGCTTGGATTTTCCAAAATCCAAGCCAGGTCAAAATCTCCTAAACTTCGTAACTTTTTTTTCTAGAAAGAATTTTCAAAAAATTCAAAAACAATGCTGCCTAATTTTTTGTCCTCTATCCATGGGTGCAAAAAAGATTTACAAATGATGTTGAAAATTCACCTCAAAATTGGTTTTCGGGGAATCCGGGGTAGCTTGGATTCTTTGAAATGGGTTCAAGTCAGAAAATCCAAGGTAGGCCAAAATCTCTGAGCAAACTGAACCTCGAGAAATCTGAGGGAGCTCGGATTTTTTGGACCTCTCCCTAACTTAGTCAATTTTAGCCTTTGGGTGAAACTCTAAGTTGAGGCAAACATCTAAGAGCCCGACTATGATCATAATGTTGCAAAAGACACCTCAAGTGTGGATAAGATACTAAATTTCAGGGTGAAGCAAAGCCAAAATTGTAGGAAACCAAACCCTAAAGGAGAAGAGATCAAACAAAACAAGCAAAAGAGGGTCCCGCCTTCGATGGGGTGTGTGTGTGAAAAGTGCACAACACACGTTTCATGAACGGAACCACCCCAAAGAAGATGTGTTACTACACACCCTTTTAGGTGTAATGTCCACCTCAATGACATTCTTCGGTGTAGGAAGCAATTTCCCTTTTACAGCACGCATCCTTGGTTTCCTGTAAACTGTAAAATTATTGCAAGTGTTATGGACAGTTAAAATTCCAAAATTTATTGCACCATTTGCAGTAATCAAGCATATTATTTTTCAATCAAAAGAAGAATTTGAAGCGCACAACCCACACTATTGTAAAATGTTATACAAGTAGCCCACTGTGTTTTACAACATGCAATTATTTTGTCCATTTATTTTTATCAATCACATGAAGATACTGAATTGCAATTTATACCATAACTAACAGTAGAAATTTTTGGAGGTGCCTTTTTACATTCATACAGTCTAAATAAGAAAATATTTTCAAGACATTGAAATTGTTATCTAAAATTTCAGGTTGGAAAGCATAGGTTGTTATAAACCATGCAACCCACAAACTATTCTAAAACCCTTTACAAGAAAAAACCCTATTGGTTACTCCCCCACCTTAATTTGGTTAATAGGGTTGTCCCTCACTTATGTATTCTTCTTGAAAGACAACACCTTCTGTTATGCAGACTGTAACAAAACACTGTATTCAAGTTCACCTTCATATTTTATAACAACCCATTACATGTAGCAAACATTCCATTTGAATATCGTAATACGTTTCGAAGACAAGATGCACAAAAATGTTGCAGGATGGAAAACACACAGGGTTGTCCCACACTTTTCAAATCTTGTTCAAAGACAATAGTTAGTGTTATGCACACCGTAAGAACACAATGTATTTAAGTTAACCTTCATATTTTATAACCACGCTTGCTTGCAGCAAAAGTTCCACAAAAAAAAAAATTATAGGATGGAAAACACAAAGGGTTGTCCCTCACTTCTCAATTCTTCTTCAAAGACGACACTTTCTATTATGTAGACTGTAAGAACACAGTGTATTTAATTTCACCTTCATATTTCATAACAACCCTTACTTGCAACAAACATTCCCTTTCAATATTGTTATACATTTGGAACACAAGATGCACAAAAAAAGTTGCAGGATGGAAAACACACAGGGTTGTCCCCCAGCCCCCCCTCCCCCCCCGCTAGCGCAACAACATTTCATGACAACTAGGAAACTTTCAAGCATACATTTCTCATTTCCAAAACATGTAATTCTCTCCATCATACATGGATGACACCTTCCAACAACATGGAGCTGAGTGGATGAGATTGTGGAATTGGTGGTGATGTGTGCTGGAGAGAAGAGATTGTTTTGCAAATATTGCAAAGTAGTTCCAAACATGCCCAGTTGTCATGAAATGTTGCCATGTCTTTTATCTAATGCTTGTATTGGGCATGGAGAGGTCAACCTTTTCATAGAATTCCAAGGCCAACAATGTGTAATTGCAAGTGTGAAAACACTGGGTTTTATTATTCTTGCAAACCAAATACCATTTACAAACCCTTCACAAGTAACATCCCAATTCATTAATCACCCCTTAGTTGAATTTGGATGCTTTTATATATCCTGCACCTGCAAATCCACCCCGTGCTCTCAAACCTTCATATTTCAACATGCAAAATGAAAGAACTCACAACACAGTGTGTTTTCCAACCTCCAATTATTTTCCACACTACGTTGTCCCATCATAGGGTTTTTGTATGTTATGATGCCTTTGACATGCATTATTCTAAGGATAATAATAGCATCCAATTGCAAGGAAGAAGCTAATCTCTATACAAAATATAGTAAAATCAAGCTATTATCCCTGAAAAAACATGTGTTTGAAATGATAACATAATTAGACATAAATGATATCAATTTTCCACAATCCATATTGATTATTGCTAGTTGATTTATGGATTCAATTGTGTAAGAATTTTTGCATCAATGTTTTGGATCACACTCTGTGATCCAACATCAAGATGAAGAAGATAGCATCAATCATCCTGATGTTGGATCACAGAGTCTGATCCGAAATTTTGATGCAAAAATTCTTACATAATCGAATCCACAAATCAACTAGCAATGATAACCAGACATGTCTTATCCCTGAAGAAGGGAAATACATTATCATGTGTAAGCCATGTCGCAAGGAGATCACCTTCTACAATTGGGAGCGGGCTATTCTCCCTACAAAAATGCATGTCACATGCATCATAATAGTCATCTTGTTTTAAAAATCATATTTCAAAATGGACAAAAATCCCAAAACATGTCATTGAAAATAAATAGAAAAAAGCCCAGACGAGGTCCCATTTTCACTGCCATTTTCTACAGTAACATTTTGTAGGTTGGTAGAGAGCAACGGGAAATATGAAATTTTGCAATTGCCGAATGAAATAACTAACAACCCATTGTGGAAATATGAGTGAAATTACTGAATAACGTTTAGAGAAATAAAAAACCATGCACAATATGTAAGAGTTATGTTTCAGTATGTTCCAAGAATGTAATGAAGTCCACTTTCAAATTTCACTTTGCTACAGTTAAAATCTCATTTCACTTTCTTCATCTAATTGAAACAAAACACCCTAATAGAAAAGGTGGCCAGATGAACAAATAGCACCGATGGAAAGACTTGATGGTCATACATTAACTCCAACCTACTGTGGCCTATATCATCACCAGGAAAATGTGTCAGAACTAATGGGTTTTCAAAATCATATTTTGGAATGGAGAAAAGCCCAGAAAAACATGGCATTCGAAACCATTACTTGCAAATAGCAAAAAGAGGTGCCAAGAATGTAATGAAGTCCACTTTCAAATTTTTGAACAACTCTTTGCTATAGTCCAAATGTTATTTCAGTTTCTTTGTCTATTTGGAACAAATAAAATGCTTGCATTAGTTGTAGTGTTGGAAAACACACTATCTCTTCTCACTTGCACATGTTTTTAGAATAGTATATGCATTGCTTGTTTCTTAACACCTAGGGTTTTCCAACATGTATTCTTACTAAACAAAAACAATGTCTTCAAGAGCTTTTGTAATATAGATAGTCTAAATGTATTGAAAATCCCTTTCAAAATTTATAAGGACTTTTAATTTGGGAAAAAATTGCATTTAAATTTCGCATGACTGAAAAAAAAAGTGCACAAAATAATTGCAATTTGGAAAACACAATGTTTGGTTTCAGTTATTTCAATGTCCTTGTTTAAATGTAAAGGGTTGTCTCATGTTGGGTTGCTTGCTTCTTAGGACATAGGGAATTGCAACATGGACTTTTACAAAATAGTATGAATGTCTTCAAAATCCCACATTCTATTGTTGTGTTTAAATTTGGCACAATTGAAAAAAAAAGTGCACAGAATAATTGTAATTTGGAATACACGATGTTGGGTTTCAGTTATTTGAATCTCCCTATTTAAATGTAAAGGGTCGTCTCATACTGGGTTGCTTGCTTCTTAACACCCATGATTTTGCAGCATGGAATGTTACAAAATAGTATGAAAGTCTTCCAAATCACACCTTCCATTGTTGTGTTTAAATTTCAAGTATATAACAAATTGCATGCTTCATAACACAATGCATTTTTCAACCTCCACATCACAACATACCCAAGCCCTTTTTGTTTTTTAAACCAATATATGTAGGTGTGCATTACAAAAATAAATAACACCAATTCATTGCCATTATTGGAAATAATGAATAAACTCATTGAAAGTGATGAATGTTGTGTACTGCATGTTGGAAAACACAATGTATTTTGAAGCCTGCTTTTACTTATACCCAACCTTTGTCTTGTATTGCAAATATACAAACGTATAGATGGTGTTTTATTTTATCAAATAGCACATCTCTCATTTAAGTGGGACTCTATTAACCCTTAACACATAGTGTGATTCATAGTATGCACTTTATTCTATTTTGCAACAATTCATGTTGGAAAACCCTAGGTTTTAAGAAACAAGCAACCCAAATAGTGTTGTAAAACCCTCTGAAACACTATTGGATAGTACCCGTCACCTCAATTTGGTCAGTTTTCTCCTCCAACTTTCAACGTGCAGACTGGAAATAAATAGTATTTTCACCTTTCTTTCTCAAAACATAAAAGGGGCCCACATCATTCCCTTCCACTTTTCATGTGCCAGACAAAAGAAACTTCACGTCAAAGCTAAGGCACTCACCTTTTTCATCCGACATGAGGCAAGAAAATTGACCTGAGGGTGTCGTTAACTCCTACCTACCATTTCCCAGATGTTTGGTCTTATTTTCCAATTTCGTCACTTTTTCTTTCCATGTATGTTGTTATTCAAATAGCTCTTTTACAATTTGTCTATTTGTCTACAATATTTAGTGCCAAGTAATTTAGGCCAAATTTTCAATTAAGTATGTGGCATTATACCAATTTTGCATAGGTTATTGCTACCCATTGGCTTTACAAGTTCTATTTAATACATCGCATAGAACTATTTCAAGTAATGACTTGTTATATCTACACATCTTTTGTGGTGTGGTGGTCAAATCAAAACACATTGAAAAAGAACATAAATAGGATATAGAAATAACATTCTACATAATTGCCATCAAATGTTGTTAAAAACAAACCATTTATAACTTACTAAATATTCTAGACAAATAGGGAAATTGTAAAAAGAACTATTACAAAAACACTTAAGAACCACAAAAAAATGACAGATGATGGAAAACTAACATTAAATAGAACTTTTAAATATGGAGAAATATTCAACTCGATAGATAGAAAAGATATTTAAATTAGGACAGGATCATAGGATGGACTCTCAAGAGGACGTATTTTGACCATTTCGTAAAATAGGAAATACTCACAAAAGCTTTTGTTGCTACTCACATTTCAAAGTGAAGAACACAGTTCAAGTGAAGAACCCAATTCAAGTGAAGAAATTGTTGTTACACCTTGTATAGATACTGATACAATTTTAGGTAACCACGAATATGGTCCAAACTCAAAATCTATACATGCATTTCCCTTGAACTGGGTTCTTCCTTCAACTAGGTTCTTCACTTTGAATGTTGTTTGTAAGTAATTTCACATGCATACATGTCCACATATAAACTCTTTTGGTGAAAGATTTCAAATTAGAATCACATGAAAATGACAGCTGATTGAAAACCCCAACATTTTATAATTTCAAACAAATCAAAACTTCTAAATGCATAATAAATTTTGGAAATTTAACTGTCCACTACACTTGCGATTCAAGCTATGGTAGCTAGAATCACTTGTATTTACTGCAACAGGTTCGCATCTCCTGAAGCATACTTCTCAATCCACCCACCCTTTTTTTGTTCATTTTTTTTTCCTCACCTATATCAACCACCTGGAAGAAAGACAAGTGTTAGCAATAGATTAAATTGGAAAATTAAAGAAATATGGTGCTAGAAATAAAAAATTTTATTCCAAATTTCACCAATATACAATTTATATTTTTCGTTAAGTGCAAAATGCCAGCTTGCACAAACAATAAACAAACATATTAAACTGTACATTAGGAATTTAATTTCGAATTTAACCTATCACTAACACTAGTATATATATTAGCAATCATATCTTCCATTTTTCCATTTTGCTGGAACTATGAAGCAATGAATGCTCATTCTATTGGAGCAATTCATTTGCTCCAATCAGGAGAAAGCTAACTCGTAAACAACAAGCACCTATGTATGTAACATGAGATCAAAGTGGCATTTCATTTTCCTCATCTGATTCGACTAAATAAATGCTCACATTATTTGCAGTGTTGGAAAACACATTGTCTCCATATAAGGCATTCAGAAACAAGTAACCCTTATATAGTGTTGTAAAACCCTCTACAACTGAGAGGAAATAGTGTGTTTTCCAACTGTACAAATAATGTGAGAAATTCATTTGTTCCAATCAGGAGAAAGCTAACTGATAAACAAAAAGAACCTATTTATGTAACATGAGATCAAATTGGTATTTCATTTTCCTCATCTGATTCGACCAAATAAATGTTCACATTATCTACATAGTTGGAAAACACACTATCTCCATATAAGGTGTTAAGAAAAAAGCAACCCATATAGTGTTGCAAAACCTCTGCAATAGAGAGGAGATAGTGTGTTTTCCAACTGTGCAAATAATGCGAGAAATTCATTTATTCCAATCAGGAGAAAGCTAACTCGTAAACAAAAAGCACCTATGTATGTAACATGAGATCAAAATGGCATTTCATTTTCCTCATTTGATTCGACCAAATAAATGCTCACATTATTTGCACAGTTGGAAAACACACTATCTCCATATAAGGTGTTAAGAAACAAGCAACCCATATAGTGTTACATAAAACCCTCTACAATTGAGAGGAGATAGTGTGTTTTCCAACTGTGCAAATAATGCGAGCAATTCATTTGTTCCAATCAAGAGAAAGCTAACTCATAAACAAAAAGCACCTATTTATGTAACATGAGATCAAAATGGCATTTCATTTTCCTCATCTGATTCGACCAAATAAATGCTCACATTATTTGCATAGTTGGAAAACACACTATCTCCATATAAGGTGTTAAGAAAAAAGAAATCCATATAGTGTTGTAAAACCCTCTACAATTGAGAGGAGACAGTGTGTTTTCCAACTGTGCAAATAATGCGAGCAATTCATTTGTTCCAATTAGGAGAAAGCTAACTCGTAAACAAAAAACACCTATGTATGTAACATGAGATAAAAATTGCATTTCATTTTCCTCATCTGATTCGATCAAATAAATGCTCACATTATTTGCATAGTTGGAAAACACACTATCTCCATATAAGGTGTTAAGAAACAAGCAACACATATAGTGTTGTAAAACCCTCTACAACTGAGAGGAGACAATGTGTTTTCCAATTGTGCAAACAATGCAAGCAATTCATTTGTTCCAATCAGGAGAAGGCTAACTCATTAAAAAAAAAGCACCTATTTATGTAACATGAGATCAAAATGGCATTTCACCTTCCTCATCTGATTGGACCAAATAAATGCTCACATTACTTGTTGTGTTGGAAAACACATTATCTTCATCCTCGATCATGCATCCATTCCCAGCCAACATGATGAATGCATTTGAGGGGTTTGTAGTGGTTCAGCGACCTACAACTCCATTTTCCTCGCCCAAATGTCCCTCCCCACCCACCAAATTGGAAAAACAAAACCATGGAAAATGGCATGTTAGGTGCGTTTTGTCTAGATTTTTCACTTTAGACAAAAAGCACCTATGTATGTAACATGAGATCAAAATGGAATTTCACTTTCCTTGTCTGATTCAACCAAATAAATGCTCACATTATTTGCAGTTTTGGAAAACACACTATTTCCATCCTCGACCACAAGTCCCTCCCCAACTAGCAAACTAAAAAATCAAAATGTTGAAAATGCCTATGCGTTGTAGCGAGGAATGTGTTTGAGGGGTTTCTAGTGGTTCAACCACTTGCAACTCCACTTTCCTCACCGAAGCATCCCTCCCACCCACCAAATTGGAGAAAAGAAAAATGTGGAAAATGGCAATGTTAGGTGCATTTTGTCTAGCTTTTTTACTTTAGACAAAAAAGCACCTATGTATGTAACATGACATCAAAATGGCATTTCACTTTCCTCATCTGATTTGACCAAATAAGTGGTCACATTATTTGGAGATATGGAAAACACATTGTCTCCATAAATACTGTTGTAAAACCCTCTACAACTAAGAGGAGACAATGTGTTTTCCAACTATGCAAATAATGCGAGCAATTTATCTATTCGAATCAGGAGAAAGCTAACTCATAAACAAAAAGAACCTATGTATGTAACATGGCATCAAAATGGAATTTTCATTTTACTCATTTGATTCGACCAAATAAGTGCTCACATTATTTGCAATATTGGAAAACACACTATCTCCATATAAGGTGTTAAGAAACAAGCAACCCATATAGTGTTGTAAAACCCTCTACAATTGAGAGGAGACATTGTGTTTTCCAACTCCACAAATAATGCAAGAAATTTATTTGTTCCAATTAGATAAAGAAAGAAAAATGACATTTGGACTATACTAAAGAGTTTTTCAAAAATTTGAAACTGAACTTCATTACATTCTTGGAGCATAGGAGTCAGCTAACTCCTAGACAAAAAGCACCTATGTACATACAAAAACACATGAAAATCATACATAACAACATACATGGAAACATACATAACATGAAAAAACATTGTAGTGCGGGGCCCCCCAGACGGGGGATTAAAGTGACGAAACTAGCATGTGGGACCAAATGTCCAGGAAATGGTAGGTAGGAGTTAACGGTGTCGTCAAGTCAGTTTTCTCACCTCATTCTGAATGAAAAAGGTGGGCACCTTAGCTTTGTCATGAAATTTCTTTTGTCTAGCATAGGAAAAGTGGAAGGGAATGACGTGGGCCTTTTCTGTTTCGAGAAAGAAAGTTGAAAATACTATTTGTTTCATGGTATTGGGCCTTTTCTGTTTCAAGAAAGAAAGGTGAAAATACTATTTTCTAGCAACGAATAGCCATTCATTTCTTTAGTGCTCATGGAAGAATGGAAAAATGGCACATATACAGAGTGGATATACATACCTTAGCGAGATCTAAATGCTTGCAACTTTTCCCATTGCTATCCACCAAAACATCACTATCCAAAAATGGAGAAAATGGGACCTCGTATGGGCTTTTTGATATTTGCAAATAATAGTTTTGAATGCCACATTTTTGGTTTTTTGTCCATGCCAAAAAATTATTTTGTAAACCCACTGGTGCTAACGCGTTTTCCTGGCAACGATTGCAGATATTGGGCCTTTTCTATTTGGAGAAAGAAAGGTGAAAATACTATTTGTTTCCAATTTGCACAATGAAAGTTGAAAGTTTGAGTGCACGTGGACAATTTGGAGGAGAAAACCGACCAAATTGAGGTGATGGGTACTATCCAATAGTTTTGCAGAGGGTTTTACAACACTATTTGGGTTGCTTGTTTCTTAACACCTAGGGTTTTCCAACATGAATTGTTGCAAAATAGAATGAAGTGTGTACTATGAATCACACTATGTGTTGAGGGTTAATAGAGTCCCCCTTAAATGAGAGATGTGCTATTTGATAAAATACAACACTGAAATAACTGAAACCCAACATTGTGTTTTCCAAATTGCAATTATTTTGTGCACTTTTTTTTTTAGTCATGCAAAATTTAAATGCAATTTTTTCCCAAATTAAAAGTCCTTATAAATTTTGAAAGGGATTTTCAATACATTCAGACTATCTATATTACAAAATCTCTTGAAGACATTGTTTTTGTTTAGTAAGAATGCATGTTGGAAAACCCTACGTGTTAAGAAACAAGCAATGCATATACTATTCTAAAACCCTGTGCAAGTGAGAAGAGATAGTGTTCTTTCCAACACTGCAAATAATGTGAGCATTTCATTTGTTCCAATCAAATAAAGAAACCAAAATGACATTTAGACTGTATCAAAGAGTTGTTCAAAAAATTGAAAGTAGACTACATTACATTCTTGGAGTAACAAAATAAAACTCTTCATAATGAACTAACTGAAATGGGACAGTGTGTTTTCCAACACTATAAACAATCTATAACAACATTGTGCCTTGTAGGTATCATAACACCTATTGTTTTCCAATTTCATTACATTCTTTGCACCTTGTTTTGCTATTTGCAAATAATGATTTCAAATGCCACATTTTTTTGGGTTTTTGTCCATTCCAAAATATGATTTTGAAAAACCATCGGTGCTGACATGTTTTCCCAGTGACGGGATAGGCTACGATAAGTTGGAGTTAGCATTCGACCATCAAGTCTTTCTATTAGTGCAATTTGTCCATCCGACCTTCTTTTCTGTCGAGGTGTTTTGTTCCAATCAGATGAACAAAGTGAAATGACACTTGGACTGTACCGACAGACAATACCAAATGTCCAAGGTAGGTAATAGTTAACTAACATAGGATAGTGTGTTTTCCAACACTGCAAACAATCTATAACATTATGCCTTGTAGGTTTTCTAATACCTGTTATTTTCCAATTTCATTACATTCCTACTATCTAAATCACAAAAGGTTCTCCACACAATCACAAAACATACCAAATTGAGTTCAGGGGTGAGTAATGAATTGGGTTGTTACTTCTAAAGGGTCTTACAACACTTAGAGTTTTAGGAAACATTATGTTTTCCAAAACAACAATGTATAAAATGGTGGCAAAAATGGGATGTCATCTGGGCCTTTTGCTATTTGCAAATTATGATTTTGAATGCCATGTTTTGCACTTTTTTCTCCATTCCAAATAACAATGTGAACTATGGCAAACATAGGACAGTGTGTTTTCCAACACTGCAAACAATCTATAACACTGTGCCTTGCAGGTTTCATAATACCTATTGTTTTCCAATTCCATTACATTCCTACTATATAAACCACAAAAGTTTATCCACACAATCACAAAACATACCAAATTGAGGTCAAGGGTGAGTAACCAATTGGGTTGTTACTTCTAAATGGTTTTACAATAGTCTAATTTTTAGGAAATAGTGTGTTTTCCAAAATGACAGTGTATAAAATGGCAGCAAAAATGGGATGTCATTTGGGCTTTTTACTATTTGAAAATTATGATTTCAAATGCCACATTTTGCACTTTTTTCTCCATTTTGAATAACAATGTGAACAATGACGACGTTCTGGGTTTTATGTGGTTTTAAAAATATAGCATTTCATTGTAGAACCCACATATTCTACTTTCTTTAAATGTTATTCAGTAATTTCACACATATTTCCACAATGGGTTGTCACTTATTTAATTCGACAATGGAAAAATTCAAAAACAAGCATACGGGAGGAAACAAAACAAAAATTTAAAAATCCTTGACACAAAAAAACATTATCAGACCTGCATTTCAAATAAATAGCCCTTTTCCCAATGAAAACTCTGCAACATTCAAAATAAGAATGTGAACAATGGCCACGTTCTAGGCTTTATGTGATTTTCACAAGATACCATTCCATTCCAAAACCCACATTGTGTTTTCCAACCTCATAATATATTTTACATGGTTTGTGGTTTCTGTAAACCTTATTAAGTTATTTCACTCATATTTCCATGATGGGTTTTCATCTATTTCATTTGTCAACTACAAATTTTCAAAACCAACAAACAGGAGGAAACGAAATTAAAAAACCCTCAATAGAAAATCACAAAATGAAAACCACATTGTAGACATGCAAAATTCACATTATGCATTCGATCAGATTCGGTCAAATTAGCTCTTACATTAGGCAAATTCATCACTTTCATCCATTCATTAAATAAGTTCATTTATCAAATAAATCTTAGCATTCAACCTTCACCTTCATCATCCATTTAATTAATCAGGAATCCATTTAAATCAAATCCTAAATCATTTTCCATCCTTTTCTGATTTAAATAAATCAATTATCAAAGTCCAAAATGTCAACTCACCTAATCAGCATTAAATCAGCATGATCATCATCTAATCCTAATCTAATACTAATCACATCCCACTTGCATTATCTAGACCTAGCCACTTGCACAATAAATCAATTTTATTGATTTATTAAAATCTCATTTTCTCTCAACATGATAAGTCAAACAGGGCATTTATTGCTCTTCTTTCTTGTCCCCCTCTCAAAATTTATTGCAAATTTGAATTCAAAAATTCCCCCTCTTGGGCACTCTTCCCAAATCTTGCACATACATCCATCAATCACATGGTGACAAGTGTCCTCAATTCATTGGCTTGTTTTTGATCCCACATTGGTCCCTCTTCAACACTTGGCATTTTGAAAATCTTTAAATAGGTGCATCATCCTCAAGCAAATCCTTCACAATCTTCACAATTTCATGCAAGGTTACTCTCTTCATTTGAGATTTGATCTTGTTTATCATCACTCCACCATCTTCATAGCATTTTCAATTTGAGCTTTTATCAAGGATTGGAAAAGGGTCACTAGCACAAGTGACACCAATCCAACTATGGAATAGGTAGCTTGCTTTTGTTTTCATAATGTTTTAGTCTTTTTATCATCATTTGTGGCATTTTGAAAGCATTTGTAATGGATTTCATAGAGGTATTTTGATAGAGTTTGCAAAGCATCTAACCCATTGTTTGAAGTTTAGTTTGCAGATTTTAAAAGGATACCTACATATGGCGCTAGAAGGAGGCCATGAGTTAAACTATACATTCATTGAAAAAGCTTGCCTAGCAGTGGTGTTTGCATCCCAAAAATTCAGACAATACATGTTGGCACACAAGATCAAACTCATAGCTAAAATTGATCCCTTAAAGTATCTTCTTTCAAAGGCAATGCTTACAGGAAGAATGGCTAAGAGGGTAATGATATTATCAGAATATGACATTGAGTATGTGGAGCGCAAGGCAATCAAGGGACAGGTCATTGCAGACAAACTGGCAGATGCACCTATCTATGCGGAGAGCCCACTTGTTTCAGAATTTCCAGATGAATCCATTTTCAACATTGACATAGCTACTCATTGGAAACTATACTTTGATGGTTCCTACACACAACATGTGTCCGGAGCTGGTATCTTCTTCATCACTCCACAAGGGGATTGTATACCAAGATCATACAAACTAGCATTCCCTTGTACCGACAACATTGCAGAATATGAGGCTTTAACTATAGGTCTCAGGATAGCAGTACAGTGGAACATTATGGCATTGAAGGTATATGGAGATTCACAGCTTATCATAAATCAAGTGAACAATGAGTACCAAACAAAGGATGATAAGCTAACTCCATACAAAAGGCTGGTGGAAAATCTCAAGGAATATTTTGTTGACATCACATTTGAGCAAGTACCAAGAACCAACAGCAGAGCAGCAGACGCAATGGCAACTATTGGATCACTCTTAGAGATCCCTCAAAATGTTCTGAAATACGACTTCTTGGTAGAGCAGCTTCTCGTACCAGCATTCAAGGTACCAGAGTCAGAATTTGTGCGCGAAATCGTTGGTCCAAATGATCAGTGGTACCAAGACATTTACACATACCTTAGGATAGGTATCATTCCCGCCGATTTGCGTTCAAGCCTTAGACGAAACTTTATCAAGAAAGCATCTCGTTTTGTCATTTTAGGAGAAACCCTTTATCGTAGAAGCATAGAAGGAACCTTACTAAGATGTCTTAACCCTGAGGAGGCTTCGGCTGCCCTAACTGAGGTGCACAATGGCATCTGTGGTTCTCATTCGAGTGGCATGACCCTATCTAAGAAATTGTTGAGGAGTGGGTATTACTGGCCTACCATGGACAGAGAGGCACATGAATACGTCAAGAAGTGTCTACAGTGTCAGCAACACGGGGACCTCATCCATGCTCCGGCTCAAGAGCTTCATCCAATCATCACACCATGGCCCTTTTCACAGTGGGGACTCGATCTCATTGGGAAAATCACACCCACCTCATCCAACGGCCACAAATTCATTATAACTGCAACTAAGTACTTCACCAAGTGGGTTGAAGCCATACCTATGACCTACATAATAGGA
>VDFB02353638.1:0-12328 GCA_007258455.2 Sequoia sempervirens
ATAAAGGCTACAAAATTGTGTGAAATGGCTCCAATGGATGTGGATATTGACTCTTGATTGAATGCTTAAAGTTTTGTATTGAATGCTTGCTTGAATCATGAAAACCTACATCACAAATGTTAGCTCACAAACACACATGATGCATGAAGACTTTGACATGATGCTTGAATCTTGAATGTTGCTCCAAATGCTTGATGATTTTCCCTTGAATTCTCTCTTGATCATAAGTTTTCTATAATTCTTGAATACTTGAAAGCGTAGATCTTGTTAAATTGCTTGTTAGGAGAAATTATGTGAAATAACCTTGTGTTTGTACTTGTTTATGCCAAATTTCCCAAAATTACAACACTACAAGCCAACATAAGATCTAGGATAATAAAATACCACGAATAATTTTATTTAAAATAGGTCCAAGTTAAAGAAAGACTCATACGCTACGTTGGGCATATGAGTCTTAGTGGCTAAAACCTGGGACACAAACTACAAGAAGTGTTAAGTTCAATGCAACATTTAAAATTAGGTCCCGAGACCCCGGTGGGACCCATACAACCAAGGTGGCATATGAGTCCTAGATCACTAGATCTTGAACACATAACCTTAAACATTAGATTATGATTTTCCATTTGTTAAATGTTAGGATTATCCTAAAAAAATACATTTAATAAGGCTTGTCGATACAAAATAGGACCAATTAAAGCATAAATAAGACAAGTTTTAATAGGGAGGGCCCAAACAAGTGTGAAAATACAAAGAGATACATTTTTTTACACTACATTTAGCCCCCACTTTAGTGAGAGGAGGAACTTGCTTCAAACTCACACTAAAGTAGAAAAAATCATATCAAGAGAGGTCCAAGTGTATCAATGCTAGTGAGATAGGACAATGATCAAGAGGGATGACCAATCCACTAGAATCAAGATCCTATGGAAAACCAACATAATCACAAAAGAACACTCATGTGAATGATGTAAGAAGCAACAACAAGATACAAGTATACACTGCCAAATACATAAAGAAGAAAGAAAAAGAAAAAGAGAGGGGGTGGATAAAGCCTCAATTGTTTGTCCAACATGATGTGGATCAAGCCTAGCTGTTTGTCCTAAAAAAATGTTTACAAGTGGAACATGATGTACACTATGTAAAAAAAATGCACGCTCACATGGGCTAGTGGAATCCAATACCACTAGATGAGCCCCCAGTGGGACACACACGCACACGACCAGTATGCACCCACATAAACAAGAAAGTGGCTATGGGAAAGTCATGCTTATGGTCAAATCCCATACGTACTAACCATACCAAAGCTATACCTCCTGATAAATTTGATAAGGTACCACAAAATGAAACCTTGAGCTTATTAATAATATGCAAGTAAAAATTTGTTCTTGAAGGGACTTTGCTTAGTTCATATAAGGTCTCTTAGGGAATATCATGCCTAATTTCTCTAAGAGAGGAAAAGTCAAATAAATATCATGCTCTCAGAGGAAATCAAACCCAATGACACCACCAAGAAAATGATGCATCACAAGAATAAAGAAAATCACATAATAAAACATGAGTGTTGATGTATTCCCCCACTTTAAAGCAGTTTCTTTCACATCGGATTCACCAAAATAAACCAAAGGAATTAAGGTGTCCACCTTTTTGGGAGGTGGAACTTTGGGACCTATTTCTCACTTTAGTTCATTAGGAAACAAAAATTCCTCAACCAAGTGACTCAATTGAGGGAATGAATTAGGTAGTTTACTTGTGTGATTATATGTGGGTTCACAATTAAAATAAAGCTTCAAAGGAGGAATGCAAACACTCATGCACTAAACCCTAGAAACTTAAATACATGAAATCAGATTGATAAATAGGAATGAAATAGAAAATAACCTAGAGGATTGATGGAATCCACAAAAGGTCTGCAACATTGAAATTCTTCCTTTTGAAGTGTACTAGGACTCATATGCCAGGTAGGGTGATTTAGTCATGCTACAGGAATCTAGGTAGAATTTGAAATCTTTTGGTGATTGTGTAGGATCTATAGAAAGATGCCAAAAGGGGTGTACTAGGACTCATACGCCTAGAGGGGTGATTTTGTCCCAGTAATAGGGTCTGACTGATATTTTTGTGGCCTCTAGTGATTTTCTATAGATTTCTTCTTGTCCGATCTTCAAGTACAAAAAGTCTAAATTACAATATGTAGGTGAGTTTTTGTGAAGATGACAACTTCTTGACAACTTTTACAACTTTTGCAACTTTGTATTCAAAGGTTCTTCAAGATCCAATTCACCTATATTTGCAATCACACATCAAGAGAAAAATGTTGTTGTGTTAGGGAATAGGGGTTTGCTTGGTCAAACCCATTTTGGTAATGATGCAGAGCCCTAGGTGGATAATAAATCTCAACAAACTAATGTCAATATCAGAAACAATGAACCCTTCTTGAAAACACCTTCAATTTGCCAAGCATCAACTCACCCTCAAGGGTCTCAACCCTTCAAATTTGCAAAACAACACCAACCCTCCACTAAGGCCCTGAAAAAGTTTCTAAACATTCCAATGATGAAAATTTATCCATTTAAAAGAAATCTCAAAGTTAGATTCTTCACAACCTTCAAAACTCACCTTCTACCACTAGCATTCCTTGTAGTACAGGAAAACTAATTTTTTAGTCTTTAGACCAAATCCTTCCAAAAAACCAAAGAAATAAAACATATAATCAAGCACCCATTTTAGATTCATTCATCATAGCAAAAATTTAGATATTACTCTTTTGGATCAAAGATTTCAAAATCAAAAATTTCACAGTTTTAGGCCTCCAATTAGGCCATTTTTACAAAGAGACCCCTCTTTAATCTTATCACTAGACCACCAAACCAAAAAAAAGTCTTGAGAAATGTTAAAAAACCACATATTTCCCAGGTCTTAAGACCTCATTTGTTCTTATACACTCTTAAACTCAAACCCTCCAAAAAACATGTAGAAACCAAGGATTTTAGGGTACCCTTATTAAAAGTTCACACTCCCAGTCACTCCCAGCCAAACCAACTACTCAGAAACATCAAATATTGTCCCCCCATGCTAAAAAAAAACACACTTGGCCTTTGGCATCGTTTTTTCACCATTTCATAGGTTTGAACCACCCTTTTCCAAGAGGAAACACACATTTTCTAGTCCTAGGGCTCCACCCATTCACTAGAAATTCAATATCACAGCATCTTGAACATGTGAAAAATCTAATTTTCATGTTAGAGGACCAATTCCACAAGATTCAGTAAACACAAAAAGTGGAATGGGTCATTTTATCATTTTTGAAGACCCTCAACCCACAAATCTGGAAAAAACAGGTAGCAACAATAAAAATTGAATAACTTTCACAAAGCAAGGAGTTAGACCCTCAGATTTGAAGAAAATTAAAGCTAATTCATAGGCCTACAACTTCCAAAAATTTTTCAGGGAATTTGGAGTACGTACAGATCCGTACAATGACAAAAGTAGAGAAAAAATAGTAATTTTCTAAAAAACAGTGCTTGTATTGATCAAAAGAGGCTCACCAATCTCCACCAAACCCCACTTTAGAGCCATTGAAGGTTCTTATAAATTTTTTTGGTTTCATTCCAACTTATTCCAACACCTATAACTGATTTTTAATCATTAAGACCTTCTAATCTTCGTTAAGTTGCATTTTAAGACAAATTGCATATGACAATGTTACATAAACTTTGTAACTTTTTAATTTTGACACCCAGAAACTCCTAAATCACTCTAACACCTCTAATTCACCCTATTACAACATATTAGACCTCATTCTTGCACATTTACACCCAAATTCAAGGATTTTCTTTCAAAAGGCTACAAATTCAAATGTTAACAATTTTGTAGCAAGAATGCATTATTTGCACATTTGACTACCAAGACTCAAAAGAAATCAACCTAATACACCTTAAATGGTCTTAATTGAACTTATTTAGCAGAAATAAACCTAAAAAATATTGATCTAACCCATTGACCACCTATCAACCTTCAAAAAGTGAAATTTTGCAACTAGGAGACTAGGTGCTCCTGCACTAGGTAATTAAACCTTGAAATAAAATGAAATAGCACGAAGGAATGATGAATGAACAAATGCAATGTTGCAAATAAAAAAAAACTTGAAATAAAGGCTACAAACTTGTGTGAAATGGCTCCAATGGATGTGGATATTGACTCTTGATTGAATGCTTAAAGATTTGTCTTGAATGCTTGCTTGAATCATGAAAACCTACATCACAAATGTTAGCTTACAAACAAACATGATGCATGAATCTTGAATGCTGCTCCAAATGCTTGATGATTTTCTCTTGAATGCTCTCTTGATCATAAATTTGATATAATGCTTGTGTACTTGAAAGCTTAGATATTGTTAAATTGCTTGATAGGATAAATTATGTGAAATAAAATTGCATTTATACTTGTTTATACCAAAATTTTCAAACTTACAACACTACAAGCCAACACCAGATCTAGGATAATAAAATCCTGCCAAGAATTTGATTTAAAATAGGTCCAAGTTAAAGCATAACTCATATGTTAGGTTGGGGGTATAAGTCCTAGTGGCTAAAGCTTGGGACACAAACTCCAAGAAGTGTTAAGTTCGATGCAACATTTAAAATCAGGTCCCAAGACCTAGGTGGGACAATCCATATACCTAAGGTGGTGTATGAGTCCCAAATTACTAGATATGGAACACATATCCTCAAACATTAGATTATGATTTTCCATTTGTTAAATGTGGAGATTATCCTTAGAAAAATGAATTTAATAAGGCTTGTGGATGTAAAATAGGACCAATTAAAGAATAAATAAACCAAGTTTTAAAATGGAGGGCTCGAACAAGTGTGAAAATGTAAAGGGATACATTTTTCTACGCTAATACTATCTAAGGGCCACATCCCATATTGTAAATATAAGTATGTAGAAAGATCTATCCACCAATAAGAGATGAAAATAGAAAGTAATAGAAGATAAAATAGTATAGTATAGAAGATTGAATATAATATAGATATAAGGAATGTAATGAATGATTATTGATATAATGAATACGAAGAACTCTGAATTCTTATCTACCTTGTATGTGTATACTATTTTATTCTGATTTACAACTAATCTTAGATCAAAAATACCTTTAAGAAAAGATCTTTTGGAACAAAACTTCAATTTGCATCCCTCATATTTTTTGCTAACATATATCATATATTATGTGAATTGAGATGAGGCTTGTGGAAGTTTGGCACATATAATTAGTTGTTAGAAATTCTTCAAATATTTGGTTGGTGATACTCTTGTTAAGGTTTTATATACAAGTGTATTGTAACTATATTATTTATTTGAACCATAGATTTTTGTGAAGGTACTATGACTCTCTTGCTCAATTAGGGTTTTTCACCTAAAGGAGAGAGATAGGCCCCACACAAAATCTAGGTGGTTCACTCAAACTAAAGCAAGTAAAATGAAAGTATGCCTAAATGTAATGACCTAAATGCAACAAATTGATAAAATGGATTGATTATTTATGCAAAACCTAGGAAATGTGAAGTGTTTGAAAACACAATGTGATATGCATAAATGAACTAGAAACATAAAAAAATGAAAACAAAACTTAATGAGATTGAATGGTATGAACCTAGAGGTAGAATGCTGATGTTGGAAGGTTTTGGAATGTTTCAAAAATTATTGTTGATGATCACTGGGACTCATTCACCACAGATGGAAAATTAGTCCCACTTTTGGTAAATTCTGTTGAAACAAGTTTTGGGGTGCCGAGAACTAAAAACCTTAGAAAAAACTTTCTCTAGCCTAGGAGTGGGACTGATTCGCCACAAATGGCTAATTAGTCCCATTTCTGGTAAATTCTGCTGAAACAAGTTTCAGGGTGCTGGGAATTGAAAACCTTAGAAAACACTTTCTCCAACCTGGCAGTGGGATTGATTCACCACAGATGGTGAATTAGTCCACCTACAAAAATCTACAAATTATGAAGTCAACTCTGTGTGTCCAGATTTGTACTTGTTTTCTTTTTGGGTTGAACGATCCAAATCTGTAGAAAATGGGCTAAATGATGTCTCCAAGCTTGAATTAGGTCTTTTTTGACTTGAATAGCTTTGATGACTTGTTGACCACTTTTCAACACCGATCTCTTTGACAAATCTACATACAAGAAGTCTGCAAACACACATGCAAAGAGGGGAAAATGGTTAAGGGTTAGAGCATAGGGTTTGCCTTGGTCAAACCCTGATCTGGTAATCAAACCCTTGATAATGAAATGAAATAAGAAAGAAATGATGAAAAAATAACATGCAAGTGTCATAAACTCACCAAACCCTTGTTGAAATTTTAAGATATGTCAATGATTGCTCCATGATGCTTGATAATTGCTTGATTGGATGATGAAAAATGCTTGAATGCTATGATGGATTAGATGAATAATTGAATGAATGGGTGTTAAAATGGATAAAAAACACTTATTATACACACTTATGCCCTAATTTCCTGAAAATACATCACAGGCTGACCTTAGGTCTTAATGAATAAAAACCCAAAAGTAATTTGAAATTATTTTGAATTTTGTGCCAAGAGGGACTCATTCACCACCCATGGTGAATGGGTCCCACTCAAGGCATGCAAGTGGGTGTCGGGGATGAAGTTGTCTTTAATGCTGTTTGTTGGGTTTGTATTAAAAAATACTTAATTTAAGTTCTCTTTAATGTTGTTTGTCGAGTTTTTATTAAAAAATACTTAATTTAAGTTATCTTTAATGCTGTTTGTTAGGTTTGTATTAAAAAATGCTTAATTAAAGCCTGTAAGTGCATAAAGGGGCCAAATAAAGCATAAGAAAGGTGTAATTAGTGGTGACAAGTCTAGAAAAGCATGAAAGTTTGTTAGAAGACTTTACAACACTTCAAACTAAGACTTGGTAAGGGATAAAAAGGGAATATTTAGATGAATTATAATAAGAAGAGTCTAGAAAAGTGTAGAAATGTGTTACAACACTTCACAACACCTTTACAAGACATCATAAAGTCTTAATAATTTAAATATTCAAAAACTAATGTGAATGTATAAGCTACATTACAACATTAAATCCAAGCAAAATAGGCCAAGCATCATAGGAAAAAAACTTAAATGACCATGAAAATGTCCAAAGATCCATTTTTCTATGGTACATTCAACCCCCACTTTAGTGAGAGGATGAACTAGCTTCAAACACACACTAAAGTAGCCATGCATATCGAGAGGGATCCAAATGCACTTATGCTAGCAAGACGAGACAATAACAATCAAGAGGGATGATCAAGCCCCTAGGATGAAGATCCCATGGAAAACTAAACATAAGAACAAAGGAACACACATATGAAAGAGAAAAATAAAGGGAAGAGAAAAAGGAAAAGTCAGATCAAGCTTCGATCATTTGTCTAGCTAGTTGTGGATCAAATCTAGGTTGTTTTTCCGAAAACAAGAATGAATACTCACTTTGGGGCGATGGAACTCATGGCTGTCTACTAGGTGAGAAGGCCCAAAAGGTGAGAAACATACACTCAGCTAGTATGTACTCACAAACACACATGCGGATATATGGAAAGTTGTGCCTCAGAATGGGCTTCCCGCTCAACCATATCAAAGTTATACCTCTAGATAACTTTAATAAGGTGTCACAAAGGAAAATTTTGGTTTGTGCTTCATGAGAAAAGAAAAGATTTGTATTCTTAGAACTCATGAACAAACAGGATGGCACCATAGGCATGCAAGCTGCGTTATGCAAGGTGGCCATATAAATGAAAAATATAAAATGAAAAAATGTAAAATGAAAAAAATGTTCAAAGGAATCTTGTTTAGTTCATGTGAGGTTTATCACTTAGGAAAAATTGTGTTTAATGTCTCCAAGAGAGGACCAATCAAAGAATATAATATTCACAACTTAGGGGATGTAGTGCATCGCATCAGGCCACTAAGAGGAATGTAATATGCTAAGATAGATCACATTTATGAAAGACATCACATCTAATGTCATCCACAAAGCAAAAAACACATCATATGAAGTAACAAGGGTGTACTAAGAACTAGGAAAAAGGAAAAATGCGAAATGATAATGCCAATGTATGCCCCCAATTGAAAGAAATTGCTACACATCGTTCTGTGAGAAATTACTTTTAAGTAGCAAATAAAAAATGCAAAAAGAAATAAGACATGAGAGCCAACTTCAAAAACCCCTATGCCAAGTCATATGTTTTCAAGTAAGGTTGCATCATGCAAGAGAAATAGAAAAAGAAAAGGAGAGAGGGTTTCCCCCAAGAAGTAAAACACCAAACACATAAGGGATATGTGGATTTTGGGTCAGTATGTTCATTGCTGCAATGTTTTTTAAAGAGCTAGAAACTATCATCATTCCCTAAATACATAGAACTGGAAGAATGACACAAAGAGAGCGGAAACAAAAGAAAAAGAATTGTTTGGGTCAACATGGAAGAGACATAGGGAGTCTCAATGCTCTGCGTCATCCCCAAAAGGAAAATGCAAAACAAAAGAAAAAGGAAAAATGGAAAAGAAAGACTCTTGGGTCAACATGAAGGAGACATTTCAGTCTCAATGCCTTGCATCATCCTCAAAAGGAAAACACAAGGAAAGACAAAGAAAGAGGAAAAGGGACCTTTTGGGTCAACATGGAAGATACATAGGGCATCTTAATGCTTTACATCATCCTAAAGAGGAAAACACAAAACAAAAGTTACAAACCAAAAGTGATGTACGACACATAGAAGAATGGAGGTGCAAATAGAGGAATTTGCAGAAAGAGAGAAAACATTAAACACACACTACGAGGGATCACATTACACACATGCAATCAAAGGAAAATGAAAATGTAAAAAGGTTAGAAATGCAAATGTAAGTCACACATCAAACAAGTTATCCAACTCCCAATCTCAATTAGTATAAGTGGGAGGGTAAACAACATGGTTAAGGGACAAGGACAAATGCATTACTAGGACAAGGCTAGCAACTTTGTGCCCCCATTGAGTGCAAGGCAAGAATGAGCCAAGATAGGTGATGGGAAAGGTCATGTAATAGTGAGAATGGAAAATTCTACAACTATTGCACATGAAGAAATGAGAAGGTTGGACTATGGGAGTATGGGATAATAGTTGGTATCAGTGAAGTGATACTTGCTCAGTATGTCTTTCAATGTTTGACATTCAACATTGTGATGTCCAAGAACATGATGGTATTTGCAATATGGTACATTGGAATCTTGATGATGGATGATCAAACTATTCAAAGGTGGTAATAGTATAAGACCCCTATTTAAAATCATTTGTAGTTTCCTTTCACATTCAGGTGGTGGATGGAGAGGAAAATTTAGTTTTTTCAATTTGTAAGGTCGTTTGCATTTACTAGATTCACCTTTTTCATGAATTAAAGGAGGAAGAGGACCCATGGGGATCCTAACATCCTTGTCATTGGAATTTTGTAAGAGTTGTTAATGTGGAAGGAGGACATTCAAGTGGGGAGAGGAATCAAAGATCATCATGCCATCATCACGAAGTCTCTAGTATTCAAAAGGAGGCTTGCTGCCATGAGGAGGATCTTGATAGCCTAACTGTGTCATGTTCTCATCAATTGGTAATTGTTCTAAAATTTGATGAATGTCATGTTCAGTTGTTGTGTCACATCCTTGTTTGCTTAAGATTGTAAAACCCTTACCATATGTTTCTTCAAGGTTAATTGGTGTGTTCGTAACTTTGTTATCATAGAATGGTTGAGGAGGTGGTCGTTTAGAAGAACTAGGTCCACTTGTTGGAGGGAACTTAGGTCCTTCATTTGTTTCAGGGTGTAAATAACCAAACATATCAGGAAGTGAGACTGTAGGAAGGTCTCATGACTTCATGGATAGATAAAAGGATGCATTGGCTTCAATATTGTCAAGGCATTCAGTTAAGAACTTATTCATGCTTTCATCATCTTCTCTATTGATGTCAGCATCACAAGGAGTTGAAGGAGCATGAGGAAGCTCAAGGTCATTAGGATCACAAACAAAGGCATAGTTTGACATGTCAACTAAGGATTTCAAAGACATCCAAAACTTATTAAAGCAAAAGGCCATGATGACAAGGAATGAAAGAAAACTAATATGCAAGAAACAAAAAATCTAGAAAGTATGACATAATGTAATAACAAAAATATGTAATGCAGAAAATGCTCAAAAAATGCTAGAAAATGTCATTCAAAATGTGCAACTGGACTGATTCGCCCAAGGTGGTGAATGAGTCCAGGGGTAAATTTTTTTTGTAATTTTTTAGAAAATTTAAAATGATTTTTGTACTTTTTTGATGTAAAACAAGGATGCAGATGCAAAATTTTAGTATTTTTAATGTTTTGAAGTGCAAAAATGAAATCTATATGAGATATTCACTAATGCAATTTTGAAAATCCTAGGATGCAAAAATAATGCAAAAGATAATGCAATGAGTCTTAGGATGTAAATGCAGATGTAAATCAGAAAGATAATGTTCAATATGCAGGTTCACCAAAATGAACCATAGATTTTAGGTGTAGGTACTATGACTCTCTTGCTCAATTAGGTTTTTTCACCTAAAGGAAAGAGATAGACTCCACACAAAATCTAGGTGGTTCACTCAAACTAATGCAAGTAAAATGAAAATGTGCCTAAATGTAATGACGTAAATGCAACAAACTGATAAAATGGATTGATTATTTATGCAAAACCTAAGAAATTTGAAGTGTTTGTAAACACAGTGTGATATGTAGAAATGAACTAGAAACATAAACAAATGAAAACAAAGCTTAATGAGATTGAATGGTATGCACCTGGAGGTAGAATGTTGAGGCTAGAAGGTTCTAGAATGTTTCATAAATTACTATTGATGACCACTAGGACTTATTCGCCACAAATGGAAAATTAGTCCCGCTTCTGGTAAATTCTATTGAAACAGGTTTCAGGGTGCTAGGAACTAAAAACCTCAAAAAACACTTTCTCTAGCCTAGGAGTGGGACTGATTCGCTACAAATGGAAAATTAGTCCACCTACAAAAATCTACAAATTTTGAAGTCAACTCTGTGGGTCCAGATCTGTACTTGTCTGCTTATCAGGTCGATGGATCCAAATCTATAGAAAACATGCTGAATGATGTCTCCAAGCTTGAATTAGGTCTTGTTTGAGTTGAATAGCTTTGATGACTTGTTTACCACTTTTCAACACCTATCTCTTTGACAAATTTTCCTACAAGACCTACAAACACACATATAAAGAAGGGAAAAATGGTTAAGGGTTAGAGTATAGGGGTTTTCCTTGGTCAAACTCTGATTTGGTAATCAAACCCTTGATAATGAAATGAAATAAGAAAAGAATGATGAACAAATAACATGCAAGTGTCATAAACTCACCAAACCCTTGTTGAAATATGAAGATATGTCAATGATTGCTCCAAGATGCTTGATAATTTCTTGATTGAATGATGAAAAATGCTTGAATGCTATGATGGATTAAATGAATACTTGAATGAATGGGTGAATGGGAATTAAAATGGATAAAAAAAACTTATTTATACACTCTTATGCCTTAATTTCCCAAAAGTACAACATCATAGGCCTACCTTCGGTCTTAATGAATAAAAACTCAAAAGAAATTTGAAATTATTTTGAATTTTGTGCCAAGAGGGATTCATTTTCCACCCATGGCGAATGGGTCCCACTCAAGGCATGCAAGTGTGTGTTAGGGATTAAGTTGTCTTTAATGTTGTTTGTTGGGTTTGTATTAAAAAATACACTTAATTAAGGCCTATAAGTGCGTAAAGGTGCCAAATAATGCATAAGAAAGGTGTAATTAGTGGTGAAAAGTCTAGAAAATCATGAAATTTTGTTACAAGACTTTACAACACTTCAAAATAAGACTTGGTAAGGGATAAAAAGGGAATATTTAGATGAATTATAATAATAAGAGTCTAGAAAAGTGTAGAAATGTGTTATAGTTCACTTCACAACACCTTTACAAGACATCATAAAGTCTTAATAATTTAAATATTCAAGACATAATGTGAATGCATAAGCTACATTACAACATTAAATCCAAGCAAAATAGGCCAAGCATCATAGGAAAAGACCTAAATGACCATGAAAATCCTTTAAGGACATTTAGGTATTATTTAGGATTTTCCCCTTATTATGTATTATTTATTTTATGTTGGCATGTGTTTTTTTTTAAATTTTTGTAATTGTTATTATATTAAAATTTACACAACACTTTCTTATTAATTTTAGTGTACAAATCATTTATACATGTACATTTCTT
>VDFB02353639.1:0-26295 GCA_007258455.2 Sequoia sempervirens
AATGCACCTTCATGATGATTGAATGACTATTCAATTAAAATTTCCAATCTCTGAATCACAACTGTAAGGGCTTAGTTGTTAGATCATTTTAGGAGGCCAACATTTTTGGCACCATTGTCAGGGATGGTGTCAAACTAGGGAGTTCTTTGAAGTCATTGATAGTTTTCTTGCTGTAGTATTTATGGAAGTTGTTCTTAGTATACCCCTCATTTAGGAAATAATAACCCCCCTTATTCTTTACCAATTCTTTGTGTGAGCTAGTTGATAGTGAGTTGATACTGCATGCATAGTGGAAGAAGAAGAGATGCTTATGGGAGATTCCTTCCTAAAAATCCTAATCCATTCTAGCTAGTTGAATATCATAACCTACCAAGACAAGAAGGAGAAGAAGATCCACACCCCTTTGCTGAAGCATTTCCTAATCTGACTAGCTCTGAAGTTTCCTCTAAAGACCAAAATCAGCTTGAGAATCCCTTTGCTTTAGAACGATATCAAGCAGACATGGGTGATGCAAATAGAAAAAAACCTAACCAACTAGATTTTCCTTTCCCCATTGCTCATAAAAATGAAGTAGACAACCTAAAAAATATCCTTGCTTCAGTCCTTCCCAAGTTTTATGGACTTGTCATAGAAGATCCTGATACCTTCTTGTTCAAGTTTGATATACTCTGTAGGAGTTATGAATATACCATAGATGCCCATAGGTTTAAGTTATTTCCTACCACTCTAAAAGAAGCTACATTAAGATGGTTCATGAGCCTAAGCAGAGATATTGTGGAGACATGGGATGACATGAAGAAAAAATTCCTTAAGAAATACAAGGAGTATTGTAGGGGCAGTAACATGAGAGGAGGTGAAATTTTTAGGATGCAACAAAAGGAAGATGAGAGCCTAGAGGATTACATTACAAGGTTTCTATTTTTTCTAAAAAATCTCCACACCATACACTCAATGAAGACTCAAAAAAGCTGCTTTTCCTGAGAGGAATTAATGATAGTTGCACTGATGCTTTGGACCTGATGGGAGGAGGATATATCTCCCAAGTTCCCTGGGAGGATATCAAGAAGATATGCTAGAACTACTCTAGGGCAGCTTCAAAGAAAGGGAGAGCTTACCAATATTCCATGGGTAAGTCATCTACTAGTGGAGTTTCAAGAATGAAGATTACTCATTTGTTGGCAGGCTTCAAGCAAGACATTATAAACAATATACCTACTCAGTTGGATGCACTTCAGGCCAAGAAGAAAAAAGAGGACGTAGAGGCAACATTGGCAGAGTATTGCCCCCATTTCAAACAAAAGAAGAAGGGTTGCAGATGTAAGATGGTAGATAATATTGAAAGAAAGCAGATTGCACCTGAGTTCAAGCCCATTCAGATTGAAGAAGATCAAGTCTACTATGTTGCATAGATAAAGCCTTGGGCTCCAAGACAAGGTATGCCACTGGATCCACTCTCTTTAGCAGGACCATATTTCAATTCTTATTCATCTAGTAACCAATGTAAGCCCCCATATCTGTTCAACTATGGAGGATATCCATCAAAAACTTGGAGTAACCCTCCAAATACCTAGCCTAATCATCAAAATTCTCCACCCCAATGGCAGCAACCTTAGGGGAATTGGTAGTAGTTTCAAGGAAATTGGTAGCCATCCCCAAGAAATTGGTAGCAAACAAATCAATGGAGGGGACGATAACAATGGCCAAACCAACCAAATAGCTACATAAAACCACATTCTTAGCCCCAAAAAATTTCTATAATGACTCCTAATTCAAGCTCAAATCCACCTACACCTACATAACTATCAACTCAACCCACACCCAATCCAAATAACAAACCATAACAACAACTTGTATACTCTACCGATTCAAATCAATTCTCTGCATATGCTATGAGTGTGAATGATATCCACTTGCATTTAGGAACTACTATACTAGCTCCTTCCACACCTAGACTCATTGAGCTTCCTGTGGAAGAAGAGGAGCCTCTGAATACCCCCATTCAGCCTAGTACACCTAAAAATATTGAACCAGTCCCAGTTAAGCAGACTGAACAAGAACCCCCATTTCCTCAGAGATTGGAAGTTTCCAAGAAGGAAGAAAAGGAGGACACAAATTTTGACATTATAGATCAGCTAAAGCATATATGTTTCTAGATACTCCTATTTCAAGCCATAAAATATGTTCCAATCTATGGCAAGACAATCAAGGAAGCATTCCTTAAGAAGTCAGGTAGGATGAAGAAAGACCCCACTAAAGTTCATGTGGTGGGACATCTATTTGAAATCATGCTTGGGAAAGTGACTATCCCTAAGTACAATGACCCAGGTAGTTCTGTGGTAGGAGTTATTATAAATGGGATCCAAATAAAGAATGCCCTGATTGACTTGGGAGTAGTGATAAATATAATGACTAAGGATATCCTACAACAACTAAATGTTGCAAGCATAAGACCTATTCCTACTATTCCACAACTTGCTGATAGTTCTACTGTTAAGCCTGATGGTATAGTAGAGGATCTTGTGGTAATTCTAGACTCATGGGAGTACCCATCATATTTCATGATTCTTTCTCCCAAATCCACACTAGGTGGGTATCCCATTATTCTTGGAAGACTATGGTTAGCAACAATAGATGCATATATTGGATGCAAGATATGAGAGATGACCATTTCTAATGGGAAGAGCACCAAAAATATTTCTCTTTATCCTCCTACTTAGCCATCCCATGATTAGGACAATCCCATATGGCCACATATTGGTGAAGAGGCTGAGGATGTTAATTTTGTGGCGCAAATTATGATGTTAGGCATAAGCTCTTTTATGCAACTTCAAGATGAAGATGAAGTATTGGATAACATCATTTAGAATCATTGTGAAGTGGAGGAAACATCATCTTCTCATTCTGCTGTTCCAGTCAGGACACTTCTGCCTGCTCTTCCTGCAAATGCATTTCTTGTAGCCACTCTTCCTGTAGCCGCTCTTCCTATAACCACTCTTCCTATAGTAACATGTATGTCCCATACATTGATTCCATATGAACTCAAGGTACCATGTGTTATTGAAGTAGCTATGATAGAATTGACTACACAAGTATAGGTGTCAGAAGGAAAATATCTAAATATTAACAATTGAATGAAGAACAATAGTTGTTGTTGGAAAACTTATTGAGGACCCACCAACATGCATTTGCATGGGAATATCATGAGATAAATGGATTGGACCATAAGATTTGAAATCATAGAATTTACATTAGAGATGACTGCACCCAAATTAGACAACCACAAAGAAGAATTAACCCTGCACTAAGAGAAATTGTAAAAGGAGAGCTACAAAAATTGCTAGATGCAGGATTTATCTACCCCATTTCAGATAGCCAGTGGGTATCTCCATTGGTGATTGTGCCTAAGAAAGGAGGGAATGATGAGTTTGTGTTGATTACAGGGAACTTAATTCTACCACCAAAAAGGACCATTTTCCTTTACCCTTCATAGATCAAGTTTTGGACTCACTTGTAGGAAAGCAGTGTTTTTCATTTCTAGATGGCTTTAGTGGCTACAACCAGATCCAAATTACAGCTGAGGACTAGGAGAAGACTACCTTTACCTATCCATGGGGGACTTATTCCTACTCAGTACTCCCATTTGGCTTATGTAATGCACTTGCCAATTTTCAGAGGGTAGTCATTAGCATATTTTTGGACATCTAACATAATTGCATGAAAATTTATATGGATGATTTCACTACCTATGGTGCTGATTTCAATGAAGCATTGGAGAATCTTAGGAGAGTCCTATAGAGATGTGAAGACCATAATGTCTCTAAATAGTGAAAAGTGTTTTATGATGATGTAGGAAGGTGTAGTTCTTGGAAATTACATCTCTCACAAAGGAATTCAAGTAGACCTTGCAAAAATTAAGGTAATTACAAATTTTCCCACACCTACAAAAAAAAAGATTTTAGGAGTTTCTTGGGACATGTAGACTATTATAGGTAGTTCATTAAGGAGTTTAGCAAAATAGCAACACCATTGTATACTCTTCTCACCAAAGATGTTGAATTTCAATGGACAGAAGGCTGTGACGAAGTATTTTCTTATTTGAAGACAACTTTGAATCATGCTCTTGTCCTCAAAGGACCTAATTGGGAGCTTCCCTTTCGCACCTATATAGATGCCCCAAGCTATGCTGTAGGAGCAGTTTTAGGAAAAAAAGAAGGAGCTATTGAAAATGCTATTTATTTTGTCAACAAAAACTTGCAAAGTGCTGAATTCAACTATACAGTGATAGAAAAAGAAATGTTGGTAGTGATCTATGCCTTGAATAAATTCAGACACTACATAATAGGCTACCAAATCTTTGTGCACACTGATCATGTAGCCATTAGATATCTCATGAATAAACCCATGATCACAGGATCTATGGCAAGATGGTTATTGTTGATGTAGGAGTTTGACATAGCCATTGTGGATAAACTAGGGAAGGCCAATGTTGTTGAAGATTTTATTTCAAGGCTGACTACATCAGAAGACAATCAAGCCATAGATGACTCTTTCCCTGATGAGCACTTATTTTTTATTAGTGTGTAAACACTCTGGTATGCTAACATAGCTAATCATCTGGTCACAGGAAAAGTTCCTCCCCACTTCTCTCCAAAAGAGAGAAGGGCACTCATTGAAAAATCTTTTCCTTTTTCATAGATTGTTGGATGTTTGTTTTATATTGGTCCAAACCATGTCATGAGGAGATGTGTGAGAGAAGATGAGACATGAAATTTTGCATGCATGCCACAACAAACCATGTGGAGGACATTTTCTAGCCAAGAGGACAACAATGAAGATTTTGAACATAGGGTATTACTGGCCAACACTCCACTAGGATGTAGGAAGGTATACGATAAAATGTTATTGATGCAAGAGGATGAGTAGACCAACCAAATCTAATGAGATGCCACTTTTCCCTTAGGTAGTAATCACTCCATTTGAAAAATGGGGACTAGATTTTGTGGGACCCATTGATCCTCCATCAAATGGTAAGTCTTATATCTTAGTTTTCATTGATTATGTAACTAAGTGGGTAGAAGTTAAGGCCAAGAAGCATGCAAGAGACAATAAGGTTGCTGAATTTCTTAATGAGGGGATTTTCAAAAGGTATGGAGTTCCAATAGAGATAGTGGCAGATCAAGGGGCTCCATTCACATCAACCCTTGTTGTAGCACTGGTCAATGAGTACAATATAAGACATAAGAAGTATACTCCTTATCACCCCTAGTCTAATGACCAAGTTGAGGTGACCAACAGGGAGATTGAAGGAAAAACTATTGCTATTCATAAAAAGGATTGGGAAAATAGGTTTCCAGAAGATGTCTGGGCCTATAGGACAACCTAGAAGACAACTACATGCTTCACTCCTTTTGAGTTGATAAATGGAAAAATAGTCATGATGCCCATTGAATTTGAACATAAGACTCTTAAGATTGCAGTAGACTTGGGGATGGATATCTCTGAGGCACAAAGAGAAAGAATCCTACAACTCAATGCTTTGGATGAGATGAGGAGAACAACCTTGCATAACATAGAGGTAGTGCAGAATCAAAGAATTAGGTGGCATGATAAATTCATCAAGTACAAGAAATTCCAATTGGGAGATTGGGCCTTGCTCTATGATTCAAGATATCAGGATAATTTAGGAAAATTATAGATAAGGTGGCTAGGACCATATGAGGTTGCTGAAGTATACCACAATTGTGCAGTTCAACTCACTACTATTGACCAAGTCAGATTTAAGATTCTTATCAATGGTCATCACCTTGGATTGTATCACAAGCCAAATTCCAAAGAGGAGTTCTTGTAACAATTCACTCAACATGCAACACCTGAGCTTCCTACAGCTGAAGGAAGTGGACCTAGTGTCCCTCCTTCTGGCTAATTTAGGTATGTACTTGTCATAATAAAGACTTCCACTTTTTCACCCATCCACCCATCTACCCATCCATATCCACCTTTCTCTCTCTTCCATCACTTCACTTCATTCCACTTCACCTCATTCCACCTCATTTTCATTAATTTCACAACTTATTTCTTAAAAGGCTACCGATACTTTCTCCACAATCTTTGCAATGAATCTTCCATGAATCTAGGTATGTGTGCATTAAATGCTATCTATTAATTTTCTTTAGTGCATTGATTTAATTACGGTGAATTAATATGGATGTTCACCATAGCATGTCATTATAACCTATCCATGTCAAATCATCTTTACCACCTCACATGTGAGGATGTTGTACTCAAGGAACATTGAGAGGGGGGGTGAATCAATGTTCAACAATATTTAAATTACAATCCAAATCTTAAACCATTTAAAAAATTTAAACAAAAGTAAAGATGACAGCACATGAAGGAAGCAATCAAAACATCATAACACCAATATTTTTACGTGGAAACCCTGTTAGGGGAAAAACCATAGTGGAGGTTAATCCACAATTTATACTCTATTAAAAGTATAAAGAAAAAAAGGGGAATGCACATGCATTTAGGCACACTGCCTAAAGCTCATTGCTCAAAATTAAGAAGGCTCACTGCCTTACTACATATTTTGATTACAACAAAGAGTTTAACTGAGAAAGTAGCATCTACAAATGTCTAGTTTTAGTTTCGGTGAGGCTCATAGATCAGATTTTGGACCTTCTGTCTAATTTTGTACTTCGCTTTGCTCTACCTTAATTCAGTTCACAAAAATACTCTTCTGCACAAGTGAAACTGTGCCAAATCACTCAACAACCCTTCTAACATTCACAATATAATTCACACACTCACCTTCGCTCATTTAGAATTAATTTTCTAATCTCTTATATATAACCGCTATCAAAGATTTAGTCGCTTCATGTCGGCTTCAACAAAATAAAAAATATTTTCCAATAGTAGGCTCAATCCACATTTAATATTCAATGCGTACCCATCAAAGTCAGCCATGGCATAGCTAGGACCTAAAATAAGATCTTTAAGCATAGGATACCTTAATTAATTATACCTCAAATATCCACGACATGCCATATTCACTAAGTCAGCCACCGTGAACTAATAAAAAAAATCATCTTGTCGGATCTCCTAACTTATACATTGATTAATGTGACAACAAAAAACTTAACAATAAGATAATATAGATACTTGACAATCTTCCTTGAGATCCACAACTCAAAATGATAATCCGGTGAAGCATATAGATCGACATACTAACTGGATACCTTGTTCTTCATTCTCTCTTCTAGTAATACTCTGTTCTTTACTCTGTCTGCTGGTATGAACAAATCCTAATCTATAAACCTGAATAATGACTTAGGTTTCCATCAATGAAAACACTAGAAGATATATGCAACCAATCTTCCCCTTTGGCATTGATGGCAACACTTAGTGAGAAATGACTAAGTGTCAAAACCAATATGATTACACTGCCAGAGTTCAACATTTCAAAACACAACTCACCCTTAGAATGATAAGAAATTTTTCACTGCTCTCTCTCCCCCTTTGACATCAATGAAAAACATATTTTGGATCTCCCACCTTGCTAATTCGAAAATTTTATCAAAATTTGAAGAAATACAACTACTACTCGAGTCAGAAAATTATCTTGTACTTATCTTTCATTTCCAGAAGAAATTTCCTCCAAGCTTCTACTAAAATACCAATGATTAAGATCAAGCTATTGTTCTCAGATGTCTAGTTGATAATCTGGATGAGAGATTCCAGAATTGTGATTGCCTCTTCTAATTTTTCTCCTTTCCTTAGAACCTCAATTAACTGCTCTAGTCTGCATTAGGTTAAATCTTTCACTTTCCAAAAGGTGTCCACAAGGTTGTTTCTAGTGAAATGAAATTTTGTATGTGAAAACTACAACTCTTGAATCCTTTTCTTGATTGCACCATCCTAATCCTAAACATGTTATAATCTTGACCAATCTTATTTAGCTCAGTTTCAATCTTCTCTAGCTTATCTTTGTATCTCCCAACTGCATGAGGCAAATGAAGACAATAGTTGTAGATGTTATTTTCTATATTTATGCATTGCCTCAACTAATTCATTTTCCTTTTTAGTTTGGTAAGAGATATCCTGAACTTCTCCTTTAGATGTAGAATTATTTCTCCCTCTTTCCTATCCTAGGACTTAGAGACCATGGCTTAATGCATTCAATCATCTCTTTAGGAAACACATTATGTAAACTCTCCAATCCAATGTTATTGTGCACAAAATAAGTACTTAGTGTTCTCTCGATTAGGTCTTGCTCATATGAGGGTCTATCAAACCATATGTCAACAATTTTCTGCATCCCATCTTTCTCCTAAAGAAGCTGCAATATCTTCATTTTGGATAAAACACCTTCTTCTTCGCTTCCTTTTTCCATTACTACATCTGGTTCAACTGATTCTGGTTCTTCCCTTGGAGTGTACTCATCATATTCCTCCTCTGGTATGTCCACAATCACTTGTTCTTTACCTTTTACTTCAATTTTTGGAGTTTTGTCTACTGAAGGAGTGTAATCATCAATCTCTTGTGCTCTTTTCTTCTTCCTCTCGATCTCACTGGAAGAGGATCCAATTTCAAGTGCTCTTACCAAAATGGAAATGAAAATTGGTCCAAACTTCCCTAGCAATTCTTTAAAGAAATTTGCATACTCTTGCTTACAATTTTCCAAAGTATTAGAATGTTCAAAAATCTATTTGCAAACCTGTTCATTCTCTTTCCATATAACATTATTAATATGCGGCAAGCAATTTAGAAAATACATCACGAGACATATGACCAAGGTACCAAACCTAAAGGGGTAATCTTCCTCCTTTGTTAGTTGCACATTTTCCATCAATTGATATTTAGCAATCTGGAAAGGTCAAAATATTGATACTCCATTATCATTTTATGAGAGATGTAAACTACACCTGCCGAAGTTGCGCCTTCCTTGTTTTTGAAAAATATTTTGTATGAGATTCCATGTGCAATGTACCTTGTTATCAAATCTTTAATCGTCAAAATTATCAAATCCCTTTGATTTGCAGTTACTTCGATTAGGGTTTCAACTTCTTTTTTTTGAAGTGACTTCTTTTTTCAATATATCCCCAACATTGCATAATCTAGTTAGATTCCTAATCACCTCTTTCAAAATTAGATAGGGAACTTATCTAGAGTTAGAATGTCATCATTCAATCTATTTAGAATAAACCTAACTACTTTCACATTATAAAAATAAAGAAATTCACTCCAAATGTCCAAACTTTTGTGTTTCAAGCCTTCAAGCCATTTCAATTCATGGACCAACAACATATTTCTCACATCCCTAATCTTCTCACTGCTATATTCATCTAAATTCACCATTCCTTTTATTTGCTTCATTTTCTTTTTCTTACTGAACAAGTTTCTTCCGAGCACCAAATTAAGTGAGAATTCTACAAGTAATTGAAATACTTAATGAATTCATCACCGATTTGACTTTACTCCTTCAAAATTCTACTGTAGACGCTCTCCTTCTATTCTTCTTCAATGCAAGGTGACAAATGAGGGTTCCAAATACCCTTTTATAACTCACACACCTAACCTTTTTACTGCATTAAATGTTTTTCCCTAGGTGTTCTAGATACTTTGTTTTCTCAGACAACAAAATAAGGATTCATCTACAAACCTTTTACTTCTCAAATTTCTACACAAGTGATCACTGATACATTTGTAAAATATTAGAACAACTACTGACAATTTCCTACATTCCAGTGCCAACTATTGACAGGGGGACAAAGGAGTTTCTTGAAAAACTCCCCCTTGGCCAATGGCCTAAGATCAAATTTTGAAGGAATTACCAGAAGAAGATTCTGGAGTGGGCTTATTTTCTTCATTAGACTCACTCTTCCGTACCCATGTTTTCTTCATCTGATCTCTTATTTCTTCCATAGTTAATTTCCCTTTTCCTTTATCATTTTTTTGGTGAAATTCTACCTTTGTATAACAAACCTCTTCTATCCATGTTTATGTTCCTGTAGAATCTTTCAATGTGACCAAATTTGTTGCAATTGTAACACATAGGATTTATTTGTCTAGACCATTCATTCCATTGATTTCCTCTTGATCTGCATTGATTAGCAATATGCCCAAATCTTCCACAGGTGTAGCATTTAACATTCCTTACGCTGACAGTCATACTTTTGCATTCAATTGACTTATGACCTAACTTATTACAACTAAAACACTGATTGCGAAATGATGACTACTTGAATTTATTTTACTTCTATACTAAGAATCCATATGACAAAATTTATTACAAGCAAAGAATGACCATTAAAATTTTGAGAATTGGCTTGTCTTACCGGATACCTTCTGCCTTTGTTCATCTGATTTCTTTGTCTAGAATCCTTATGTTAAGATACAAAGATCTCCCTTCTCATATCTAAGACCTCACTTGTCATTTGCATCCTTTTTTCCTTTATTTAGCTCATCAAGCTTAGCAAAATTGATCCTAAACTTCTCCTTGTATTCATTTGCAATAGTGAGTTCATCTATGAAAATAACTATCTGCCTTTCAAGCTCTTGTTCATTATTTCTGGATTGTTGTAGTTCAATCTCCAGTTGAATGAATCCACTATTAACTCTGGGGCATTCTTCAAATCTTTCTTTTAAGGACTGGGCCAAATTCTCCTCATTCTTCTTCCTTTCTTCAATCTCCTTAGTTAGCTTCATCATCATAGATTCCATCTCAAGCTTTAGTAGCACTGTCTCTAGCAAGCTTTTCACATTCTTCAGTTATTTCTTTTAGGTTCTAATTTAGGTGAACATCTTCCAAGAATTTACTTTCTTTCTGCTTTAGATGATCACATATTTCCCTCCTCTATTCTCTTGACTCAATGATTTTATCCTTCAATGATTGAATGAATTTTTCAGCATCCTCAAGATTTACTTTTAATTCTAGGACTTATGCTTTAGACTGATCAAGATCATCAAGACCAAAAGCTATTGTTGAAGACCACCAAAGTCATTGCAAGATCCACCTCAAGCTATTAAACTTTTGCATAGGAACCTTTCTTTGATACCAATTTTTGGACTCAAAGAAGACTTGAATTCCAATATTTAAATTACAATCTATATCTTAAACATTGCGACTTTAAAAAAAATTAAAGATGAATCACATGACGCAAACAATAAAAACCATAACACCAAAGATTTACCATGGAATCAAAGGTGAAGAAAACCGCGGAGGTTAACTACAATTTATACTCTATTAAAAGTATGAAGAAAAAAAAATGGGAATGCACATGCATTCAGGCACACTGCCTAGAGCTCACTACTCAAAATGAAGAAGGCTTACTTCCTTACAACATATTTGGATTACAAAAAAGAGTTGAACTGAGAAATTACCATCTACAAATGCTTGGTTTCAATTCTAGTGAGGCTCATAGATTATATTTTGGACCTTTTGTCTAATTCTGCACTTCGCTCTGCTCTGCCTTAATTCGCTTCACAACAATCCTCTTCTGCACAAGTGAAATTGTGTTTCAAATTGCTCAAAAAACCTTATGAAATTTACAATATACTTCACACACTCACCTTCGCTCATTTACAATGAATTAACTGATCTCATATATATTCGCTATCAAAGATTTAGTTACTTCATGTTAGCTTCAACAATATAAAAAATATTTTCCAATAGTCGGCTCAATCCACATTTAATATTCGATGCGTACCCATCAAAGTCGGCCATGACATAGATAGGACCAAAAATAAAATATTCAAGCATATGATACCTTAATGAATTATTCCTTGAATATCCACGACATGCCATATTCACTAAGTCGGCCACCGTGAGATAATAAACAAAAAATCATCCTGCCAAATCTCCTAACTTATACATCGATTAATGTGATATCACAAAACTTAACAATAAGATAATATAGATACTTGAAAACCTTCCCAAAGATCCACAACTCAAAATGATAATACGGTGAAGCATACAAATTGAAATACTAACCAGATACCCTATTCTTCATTCTCTCTTCTGGTAATACTTTATTCTTTACTCTATTTTCCAGTATGAACAAATCCTGATTTGTAGATTGGAATAATGACTTAGGTTGCCATCAATGACAAAACTAGAAGCCATATGCTAGTACAGGACACATTCTCAAATTTAGGTTTGGGGGGAAAAGTGTGAGTACTTTTCCCATGTGTCAATCCATATTGGTCTATGCCAACAAGTTTAAATTGAGTGGAATTGAATTTTGAGTAAGATGGTGACTCATACATGTGAGGTGACACCAACTACCACCACCATTTTTCTCCATCATAACCTTCCTTTATTATTCATTTATTTCCATTATTGATCTTCTAATAATCTTAAGTCACCAAAAGGTAAAATAGAAAGAAAGAAAAGGTAAAACAAAAAAGGAAAATTCAAGCGACATTGGCGTTGGAAATTTGGCAGTATTGCATGAAGGAAAATTTGCAAAGTGATTGTTGAATATAGACAATGGGAGGTGGGTTAATCAGGAATGAACCCACAATTCATGACGTATTACTACAAGATGCATCTTCACAAGATGAATACATAAACTATGGTTGGTTAGACTATTTCATGAAGTTGAATGGTTTTAATGAAGACATTGCATTAGAAGTTTCCCAAACATTGTCTACGGGAAAAGCCATGGTAAAAGGGATGGAAGTATTAGCTACTGACAAAAGAATTGCAAAGGTTACAATGTTTCTTGCCAATGGTGAAAATTACCTTGCTTCTAGAGATGCTGGGTCAACTAGGGTTGAATTTTTAGAACCTAGTGACCCTCCATTGAACATGGACAAGCAAGGTGCAAAAAGAAATTCTCTTCCTGAGCCATGAAAGAAAGTAGCTCTTCATGTCATAAAATATATCACTTGTAAAGGATGCCAATCAAATCTACATTCTGTGCACTTTAAACTCTTGTGTCACATGAGGCAATGGAGGAGGATGAATGTTTTGAATGTGCTTTACCACCTTCTTTCAATCATGGAAATAAGGACTCAAAAGGTAGGGGCAATTCCGTTTCCCACCATTGTTTGATTAAATTGTTAGTTGAAAAGTCTCTACATGTTGTATCTGAGATGACTTGGGAAGAATTCATAAATATTGATCAAATTAGACTTGAGCATTTGTGACCTAGTGTTTTACCTCAACCCTATAGGTCTACCAGGAGATTAAGGGTGGCTAAAGCCACTCTTGTTGCTTCAATCTCTAGCATATGCCCTAGTGCAAACCCTCCTGTAGCAGAATAGACCATAGAGATTAGCTCTTTTGAGACAGAGCACTCAGATAAAGAAAGTTCCTCCCCAGATTCTGATGATGATGTTCCACTTGGAATCCTAATGAAAACAAGGGCACATAAGAGAGAAGCAAAAATAAGAAAAGGAAAAGCTAAAAAACAACCTATAGAAAAAGAAGTACCAAGCTTTAGGAAGCAGAAGGTTGACACTATTCATCCTATAGCTAAATAAAATTGTGAAATCTCTCCCAGGAAATCAAGATCAACCAGGCCAACCTTTGATATGCCTCCACAGAAAATCCCTAAGTCTAGAGAAATATCACAAGGGGACTCAGAAGCTCCAATGGGGCAGGTGAATGTCGAGGAAGAGGACATATTTGAGAAAGCGACAAACATAAGACTAGTAGATCTTACTGATATTGTAGAACAAGTTGAGAATTAATGGTATGAGGAAAATCAAGATTTCTTGCAGCAAGAGATCCTGTAGCATGAGCAAAAATAGGAATAAGAATGCAAAAATTGGATGATATGATGACCTTAGTACCCCAGATTGTAGAATGTAGGGCCCCTCCAAGGGTCTATGCTTTGCATTTGAAGGAGAAATATCTTTCTTTTAAGTTGGAAAAAATTGTCTCAGGTTTGAATCCTTCTATTGAGACTCCTATTGAATTTTTCAATGCTTATCAGATTGCTTCTCGTGAGATGAAAAATACGTTGTGTGAATTTTACTTGCACAATTATGTTGTGACTCAAGACCATGATTGGAATCCACTGTTATATGTTGGAGATGTCCAATTAAGGGAATTTATGTCCTGGGTACAAAATGAGATCAGTTGGGGACAACAATATGTAGCTTATAAGCAATTGGAAGCCAACATCCCTCTACCCATTAGGGCTAAATCAAGGAATCTAGGGGACATTTACAGAGAATGACACAAAATGCTTCTCAGACGTAGCTATGGTAATAGGATTATGCCTTGGATAGAAGTAGTTTACAGTGAATATGAGGTGGTGGAAAAAACGAAAGAGGAAACTATGAATAGATACCTATCACAAAGATGGAACAACCTAACTGATGAGATAAATCAATCTGAGCCCCACTCTATATAAAACTATGTTGCAACAATTAAAAGAATTGATAGATATATACAAATTGGGAGGAAAAAAGGACAATTCTAGCTTCCACTAACCTTTGAGCCACCCATCCTGATGTGGCCCGTGCCAAATGACAAGTTTTAACAATATGATATTGTTGTAGAGAGACAAAGATGAAACAAATTGGACAGATAACAAGGGTTCTATTGGGATCTAGATTCACGTACAACAATCACTACTGTAGGATAGTTGGTGGTTGAAAATTTTAGGGCTTTGACTAAGTAGAAGAACAACCCTTCCCCTGCTGGAGGACCAACAAAACCTTACGTTGTGGGGATGATGAGTCTAGTTTATGGTTTAATTTTGGTATAATTTATGATCTATTTGCTAAAATTGTCATGAACCTTGATGTTTGAATGTTGATATTTCCTTGAAGCCATAGACATTGGGCCTAATTTTATCTCTATAAATCTTTAATGACATTGACATGTTATATGGACTATCTGTGTTATTCTACATGTGGATTAATGAATGTTCTTTAAGATAGTTACAAATATGTGATTATTATGCGTACTAATATTGCTATGTAGATATGATTCGAGGCCATTGAATTGAGAGGATTCCGCTAGCTGGTCATTCACCATAACGGCTAACAAAGTGGTCATGCAAAGGTCAACGAAGGGAATCATTCAAAGAGGTCAACAATGGGAGATTCCTCATGCAAATCGAGTTGTAACCACCTTGTAAATGATCTTTGTTACTGTTGAGTGAATATACATATTACTACTGTGCTAAATCTACATGGAGGCAAGCACATATGATTAGATTCCATGCATGCATAACCACCTCTCCATTTTCTCTTCCTTCCCTAAAGTGGTGTCATCCCAGTTCATGGAGTTGACCGCCTTGTTTAGTTAGTCACTTATTCTCTTATAAATAAGAGTCAGATGCTCCTTCTTAGAAGGTTATGTGATTTGATGATTTACTTGCATTCTTAGTTTTTAGCAATACCGTTACACTGCTCTATTGTACTCATGTTTTCCAATGAATAAGATGAAGTTATAAGTCTTTGCATCTGAGTTTACATTAGTTTTAGAGGATACTCATCCAAGGGGGCCCACTTGGTGAGCATTCCATCCTTTAGTTTAGTCTAGTTTAGTTATTCCTTTCTATTTAGTAATTAGTTAAGAATATGGCATTGACTGTTCCTATAGCCACTAGAATTCCATTATGTGACTGTTCCTGTAGCCAAGAAAAATAGAGTAGTTTCCTATTTGTTCGCCCAAATTTTCATTTCTATCATGCATTTTAGCTTAGCATAGTTGTTGGTTGATGTTCAACACTTGTACTATTTCCTTCTAAGAAAGTTACCTTCAACATTATGTTTTTGTTAGTTATAGAATGAATATGGCTACTTGGGATCCTTAGTGCACATACTGTGTTGATCCATTTCAAGTTCACATCCTTGGATTGACAAGTTAAATGCACCTTCATGATGATTGAATGACTATTTAGTTTAGATGCACAATCTCTGAATCACAATTGTAAGGGATTATTTGTTAGATCATTGTAGGAGGCCAACAGACAGTGCAACTCACTGGTATCTCTTAGGTGTGATGGCATCCATACAAATAGAGGAACGAAAACATAGTATGAGGCACTAGAAAATGAGCTAACGACCTATCTAGTCACTTCTAAGGGAACAAAATAGAACTATGATGTAGGAAAGATACATAATAATGTGATAAAGTATGTATATGAAGGCTAGGGTGACAAAGATAATCTCACAAAGATGCTTGTTTGCCAACTAGCTCCAAATGCACGTCCACCTACACACAAGAAAGATGGAAAGTTTTTGGGGGTTGTATATGGGTCTACCTTAGTCAGAATCTCATTTTGGTGTTTCCACCTCCATGGACAACCAAGATAACAACGATATAGAATGCATGATAAAGAAGTAGAGAAAGAAAGTACATGAATAAAACTATAAAAAATATTAAGCTACTCAACCAAATCATAACGGAAAGGAGTGAAAATGTTACCACCTCCACCAAGATCTCACTAGCCAATGATGGAGAATGAGAGATTGAAAAATCATTGTAGACACATAAAAATGGCCTCAACTTGCAAACCATATTTTTCTATGATGACCACACTTCTCCCTCACATAATTCAATTATCTAATCATGTCCATTCCTCCATGATTATTTAAATAAATACATTAAGTTTATTTGTTTAAATGCATCACTGATCAATCCTTATTTCCTCCATAGCATTATCATTTATCATTGAATCAAATAAACTTATTTATTTATCCCACTTTCCATCCCACCAAATAAATAATTAAAATAATTATAAATATTTTTTTATGGAGATTTAATTTTTTGCAAATTTTATGATCTGGGCTCTATTTATAGTACTAGAATACATGCATGAAGAAAGTCAATTGCGGGTCATCCATTTCCTAGCTCTCCATTATTGCGGCTATGACTATATTCTTTGTGAATTGGCTTGCAGCCATTCAATCATAACTAAGTCATTTCTTTGGTTTTCTATGTGTGGTATTCTTGTTTATTGAACCATTTTCGTTAGAAATTCAATAGTTTTTTTTTTCTTATCTATGGCCATTACATATGCCTTTGTATGCACTTCCTATTATGATTTCTGAATAATGTTCTCATATAATTTCCGTTGTGCAGCTTGGGAAACAACCATGATTTTCTTTGAATAATATTAGATTTTGTCTTGGAATCTTTTTGAGGGCAATAATAATACACAAAACCACATTGAAAAACTTTATGTTCGGTATTAAACAAATATCTAACTATATTATTTGAAAAGCACCAGTGTTTGGATTTTTGCAAAATAAAAACACATGAATAAATCAACACTTAAAATTGGAACACTGTTGTAGATAATGGCATGAGCAATACATAAATAACTAATCACAATTCACACCAATTTATGCATTCTAGATAGGAAATAATAAAGACAAATAGATCTGCTACTTTGGACGCCTCCAAATATTTCTTGTTCTTATTATTTCTGATCTAGTTTTTGCAGATTGATTTTGATCAGTGGTAGTATTTGGTGTTTGCTTGCTACTTTTCTCAATGCAATTGGTATTTGTTTGCTCACTGCTTTCACCAATGCCATTGGTGTTTGTTTCCTGCTAAAGACCAACGCTATTGGTTTCTACTCGTCCACACTCTCTTTTGCTGATTGGAAAGCCTTTGTATTTGTATTTGTCTTTACTTTGAAACCTCTGAAGATCAAAATGCCTTTTGTATTTGACCGGTTCAATTTGGCAAGCTAAATAGACAACATTTTTTTATTTTATTTTATTGTCTTCACTTTACAAATATGGCATTTTAGACAACTTCATTTGATTGGGCTATTCAAAAATTTGTCTTTTTTGGGAATTCATTGTATTTGGGCTTGTTGTTCCCACTGAAATTTATTACAGACCTAGACATTTTCATTTACGCCGAAATTTAGTTGAACGCCAAATAATTCATTAATTTTGACATGGCTTGGAAAATATCATCGGCAATACATTTTGCTTTTGAAGTGTTGACATTGAATTTTTTTGAAGTGATTCATTAATGCTGACTTTCACTTTTGGGTGATTGGTAGTTGGAAATTTCATTACTTCTGCTTGGAGCTTTTTCTTTTGAAGTGTTGAAGAATTAATGGTGATTGACATTTTTGAGTGTTCCAATTAAAAACTTTTGCATCCTATATGCAGGCTTGTTGTGAGTGTAGTAAACACTCTCCCAACCCTCTTGGTTTCAGCTATAGCCAAACTTCACTTTACTGGTCTTGCCATTTCATTTCTTCACATTGGTGTACTACAGTCTAAAGAATTCTTCTTGGCTGCTTGGAAAATTCTTCTTGGCCAGTATTACCCGTTCACTTCTTCAATTGCAGTTCTGGCATGCTGGGCTATAGAAGAACAACTTTCATCACAATTTAATTTGGCTTTGTTATTATTTAGATTTTAATTCAGGTCTTTTCTCAAGAATTAGAATTAATTTAGTTTTAATATGTAGAGTTAGTTTTAAATTAAATTTCTTTTGGTAGTTGTTAAATCATTAACTTAGATTAATTCTACTTTGTTCATTTAGATTAAATTTTACTTGTTACTAATGTAGATCAAATTTCCATTTTTTAAAATTTAGATGAGTTTTAGCTTTTTAGATTTTTAGTTTAATTTTCAATTTTTAGATTTTTAGATTATTAATGTAGAATAGATTAACTTAGATTTTTTTATTTTTTTAATTTATTTTTATATAGATTTATAGATTTATAGATTTTTAATTTACTTAGATTTTTAGATTAAATTAAATTTCAGATTTTTAGATTTTTAATTAGATTTTTAGATGAGATTAACTTTCCTAAATTTTAGTTTTGATTAGCTTAAATTTAGTTTAAGTTTAGATTTTTGACTAATTTAGATTAAATACATTTCTTTTTAGTTTAAATTAATGGTAGTTTAGATTAATTTTAATAATTAACTTTAACCTAGATTAAAGTTTGTTCATTTAGTATCTAGATCAATTTTAGTTTAGATAGTCTTAATCTAGTTTAATTTATATTAACTTTTTTTGGATTAATTTAGTTAGGTTTAGATTAAATTCTAATTGCAATTAATTAAATTCTTGTCATTTTCCCTTTTTTATGTTGATTTTATGGCTAATTTTTGACTTCTTTTTTTTCATAGGTTCGAATGTTCATGATTCAAGATTTGCAATGTCAACTATCACTTGTCAAAGATTGGAGACTCAAAACTACTAATCGTGTTTTGCAGGGCTCTTGCTTTAGTTTTTCTTTATCTCGAGTGTCTTTTTTACATAGAAGGATTAGTGGGCCTAAAAAGAACTTGCATGCTTGAGTTGACATCATAAGCTTGGATTAAAATACACAAAGTGTTTGATGTGTTTGTATCACACTTCAATTTGGCTATTAAAATGAACAAATTCTTTCAACTTGTGTAACCTTTGATTCAATAATAGGAGTATCCTCTTCCCTTGCACACTTGTGCGATCCTGGGCGCAAGAGAAACTATTCTTGACTCTAGGAACTTGGGCCTTCCTTGGTGGGAAAAAGTACTCACCCCAAGGTGACTCAGACCGAAAATGGAGTTCTTTGGCTGAGCTACCCCTGACCGATATATAAATGTGAATCCTAACGGAAATCCTAGGATTATGAGTGTGGATGTGTCATACAGAAAGACTAGTACTCCCATAAACCCTATTGAGCGTAACCTCTTCAGGCTGGAGTGCCACCTAATTGGTGATTAATCTCTTGCCCCATGTATGGCCACTCGAATGGGGGTCTTGAACTAAATACTCTTGTGCAATAGCCAAAAACCTTCTATCCGCTAGTGCAACAATGGTCATTGTGAAGGCATCCACATCTTCACAGTCTTTAGTAGAGGTGATCAACATGCCATGAGAGTTTTATGGGTACTGGAAGCTTGGTTGGCCTGAGAAGAGAGTGCACTGTAAGGGGGGAGCCCGTGCAACCAAGCTTTTGGATTCACGTACGCTAAGGATATGTAGTTGGGGAAACCCAAGTATAATCTAGTAGATATTGTCCTAGCCTAACCATAGGATTGTGCTTGATTATACATTTAAAATATCGTGCTTGCCAAGTGTTTTATGGATTCTCAAATAGTATACACAACAATCACAAATTTGGACATGAAACAATCAAATTCAAACAATTTAGACTTTTCATCAAAACACCACAAAAATGAATTCAAATCCAACAATTTTTCCTGCTATCAAACATATTTTCTAGAAGTCTCTGTCAGAAACCAGAACTAAAATTGCTCAAAATTTTCATCATTCAACCATTAGCTTTCATTTTTACCTTAGGTTCAACCTTGTTAATTTTAGTTGCATTCCCTAGGCTTGATGATCATCCTTTCCTACATAGACTTGTCCTTAGGTTTTCATCTTGGTAGAATTTGGATTAGGCCACCTCACCACACTTTGCAAAATCATTGCCTTCAAGAGTAGGTAATCTTGGGACTTAGTCAACAATATCCTTTTTAGTCATTGTCCTTTTTGTGAGAATTTCCAACTCAATCATCTAGTTAGGAAAACTCACTAGTCATTTTGACCTTGTCACTCAGTCCCTTTAACAAGTCCTTTGATAACCAAAATTAAGAAATATATTAAGCTTAGAGTGGTTAGGAAAACCTTTCTCCACATTGCATTCATCTTAGTCCATACTTTGCATATTTTATGCCTAAAAATCCAAAAACATCCAAAAATAGTGTTCACCCTAGTCCTCATTTTGCACCTTGACATTGCATTAGTCACCTTTTTAGTCAACATTATCATCTTAGTCCTCATTTTGCACCTAGTCAATTTTATCACCTTGCATTAATCAACATTGTCATCCTAGTCATCATTGTTGCCTTGACCTTTGACATCTTTCTTTGGAAATCTTGTCATCTTGCATCAATCATTTCCTTAGAAAAAATGTCATAATCACCTTGCATTGTCATCCTTATCACAAAAACACCAAAAACATAGACTAGTTGTCATAATCATCATCCTCATTTGAGCAATTCTCTTTTATGGTCGAAACTAGGCTTCAAAGAAAGAAAAGACAAATGGAAAACTTTGGACAAGACTTCAACACCAACATCCACACCAACACTTATGACATGAACCAAGACATGAATTTTAACGATCCATTTACCAACATGAACATACCATCTTCCATGAACCTGCCAACATCCTCTCGAAATCCATTCGAACCATTCATACAGAGAGACCACAATGGACAAGTATTAGCTGAGGATCTAGAGGCTGCAGCCCAAAATCCTAATGTAGCTTCATTTGTAGAGGACTTGGTCTTGAATGATGCTGACAGATACCTTGCTATGCTTTTAGACCAAGGGGAAAAACTACCAAGAGGATTTGACATCAATACCATAAGACCTTTGTCTCCAGACAACACGACACAAAACTCGACACCTCAACAAAACACAAACAATGCCTCCAACAATAACACTGTTGTCACCACACAAATTGCTACAAGCACCATCAATGTTACATCTAGTGGCACCATAAGTCAAAACACCTCCAACTCAATCAATGCAACATCTATTGGAGGAACACCCACCATGCCACAAGCAATATCACAATCCATGCCCACAATGTCAATGACATCTTCACAAATAGTTGGAACTACCCTTGGATCTACATCAATGGGGGCAAGTTCCTTAAACCCCATATTTGGAACTTCATCTATGACCATAGGGACATCATCATCAAATCCTTATGTTGGAACCTCATTCAACCCCTTTGGAGGAACTAAACAACGTGTTCTTATTAGAGGTCCCCAACCAAATGTTAACACATTGTCACAACTAAACATCAATGCCTCACACGGACAAAATACCAACATCCCACGTGGACAATTCCAAGGACAAAATACCAACATCCCACATGGACAATTCTTCCAATATGGACAAGGCACTCAAATGACACAACAAATGAATACCTTTGGGCACCAAAATAGTCAAGGTTACCAGATCCCCCAAATATCGACAAATATGGCTGGATCGCACATCCCCACATATTCATCACAAATTCACATGCAACAACACATTCCTCATCAAAATTGGCAATACCAACAATTGCCAAACCAAAACATATCATACATTCCACAACAACACATGTCACATTCAAACTTGAACATGCTATCACAATCAATGGGGACTCAAGGGATACCCATCACTCCCATGTGTGATGTGACCAATAATCCCATAATAGATGCCTTGACAGCCAGAGTGGCAGACCTCCAAAAACAGATGGAAAACATGCAAACATCCAACAAAATGCCACCAATGTCATATGACCTATGTCCATATCCTTTTGACACAACTTTATACATGCCACCATTTCCTCCTGGATATGTGGCCCCAAACTTCACCAAATACAAGGGAAAGACAAATCCTATTGAACACATTCGAGAATTCACGACCAACTGTATGGACATTGCATATGAACACACTTACTTGATGAGACTCTTCTCCAAGAGTCTAACAGGATCCACACTCGAATGGTTCTCCACTTTGAAGGGGATAAAAACATGGGATGAACTTGTAGACAAATTTGTGAAAAATTATGCCTATAACATTGACACAGACACCTCCATCACTAGCTTATGCACACTTACACAAGAAGACGCTGGTGAAACGTTTATCCCATTTTTCCAACGATGGAGAGGCCTAGCAAGTCGCTGCCACATAGACATACCTAAAAAAGAGAAGGTTGACATGTTTGTACAAACACTCCTAGGCCCATTAAAAAATGGCTTGCGAGTTCATTGTTGTACAACCTTTGCAAACCTAGTCGAACGAGGCGTCCAACTTGAGAAAGCACTCATTGCTGAGGGAAGATTAAAATACGGTCCTAAAAACATAAATGCAAGTCCACCCACTGACAAGAACAAATATTGGGTTAAGAATAAACATGTCACCAATGATGGTGTTGTAGACACTAAGGCTGTCAATGCAATGGGTCCTATGCTTACCCTTAAAGGGGCTCAACCGCAAAAAACACAAATGACCACACAGACCCATGCTACCAATGTTGTACAGACAAATCAAAATAACCAAGGTAATCAAAATAACCAAAATCAAAGGCAGCCCCGACAACCTAGACAGTTCCCCAGGAGTCGCACATACACCCCCTTGGGTGAGCCCATTGAAGAAGTCCTCAAGAAACTCCTTCAAAATGGTGTCATAACACTTGAGGACCCAAAACCATATGACCCAGGGCAGTTTAAACCATTTTGGTGGGACGACAACGTGTTTTGTGATTATCATCGGGCAAAAGGACATAAAACCTCCTCCTGTCGACAACTAAAAAATCTGGTACAAGACCTTATCGAGAATCATACCATTGAGATAGGTGGACCACAATTTGCATCTAATTCAGACCATATCATACACAAGAACCCACTGCAAGACCATGGTTCTAGTAACCCTTCCACATCAAAAGCCAATAACAATAATCGAGCCAGCCATGCCCGTATTGCATATGACTATTCTGGTGGACCTATCATAAATCATATTAGAACAATTGTTGAACATGTCAACACAGTTACTATTAGAAAGGCCCCTAAATGCAATGTCACTACCCGTGGGGGCAAAGTCACCATAGTCGGCCCTCCTCCTCCCAGACAACCAAAGATAACAATAGCTGGCCCGTCTGCCCAATAATCGCAGTCCCATCCATTAACCAAATAGTCCCAGCCTAAAGGACATTTTAACCTCATTGACCAACTTGGGAAGACACCTGCATAGATTTCTATACTTGAGTTGCTATGCATTTCTCTAGTGCATAAGGCTATACTAGAGAAAACATTACAAGAGTCTTCTATTCCCCAAGACATTGATGTCAATCAATTTGAGGCCATGGTGGGATATCTTACCACTCCCCACCATATAACATTTTCAGACCAAGACTACTCATCGTCCAAATCAAATCATAATGATGCCCTTCACATTGAATTTTTTATCCATAAGCATAAGGTCAGACGAGTGTTAGTAGATGGCGGAGCAGGACTGAACATATGCTCCTTAAGATTGGTTAAGGCCCTAGGCTTTTCTGATGCTTGTGTAGACGCTACAAAGAGCATTGTTATCAAGGCATATGATGATGAAGAACGTTCCTCTCAGGGCGTAATTACACTTCCAATTCGTATTGGACCAGTCATTGTGGACACCACTTGTCAAATCCTGGATCTAGAACTTCCATACAATATTTTACTTGGTCGACCTTGGATTCACGCCTTGAAAGTTGTCCCTTCCACGTATCACCAGTGTTTGAAGTTCCCTTTGAAGGCACTGAGATTACCATATATGGAGACCCTGACCCATTTCAATATTGTACCAATTTGAGAGGTATCTCAGAGCGCCAAGTGCCTATCAATAGTGAAGCTTAGACATCTTCATCCTCTAAATTCCTTGACCCATCAACACTTGCAAAGCCTCCCACATCCACATCCACTACCACAACATCCACTTCTGCTTCTTTAGCAACCATGACCACCTCCATGACATCTACCACTTCATCCATCACCCCAAGCATCGACGCAAGTATTAAGATCCAGGACCAAGGGTGTGGAGAGTATAAGTTGAATACGTCCTATTGCATAATGAGGATGCCTAAGTCTCCCCAAGTCTACGGCAAGCCTTGCTTCATGTTAGAGTCAAAAGAAATTTTTAGAGTCCCTCCAAAAATAGTATTCATAAAGTGGGGTGAAATGAGTCAAGAGGACATTGACAACGTGCTATCTTGGATTTATAGAGAACCAGAGGATCCAACTCCCTTGCCAGTAAAAATGTATGGTAAAGGATATGACATGATAAAGGAAAAAGGCTACGATGGAATTAGTGGCCTCAGCAAGCACAAGACAGGAAGGCAAGAACCTCTAGCACCTAAAGGAAGACCTAAACATCTTGGGTTAGGGTTAGGACCAGGAGAATCTAGTGATCATAGTACCAATGCGCTTTCTAGCGAGAGAGTAAATGCTTCAGACTGTGTCGAGACAATTGAAGATCCCCTTTCTGAAACTGACTCCCACGAATGGGAATTTGGCTCCCAACGATCCCTAAGTGACTGTTGCCTTGATGACTTGTTCCTTGAACCTGGAGAGCCTACATTTGAAGAGAGATTCTGGAAAATGTTCAAAATTGACATGACACCAAACAACACCCAGTCTAGATCCTCTTCTACTCCTATTGACCATAATGCCAACATACTCGTCTACCCTACTGAACCTAATGACCATCATTTAGATTCATTTGAATTGCCACATGACACTACTGACCCAAACTCCACTCCCTTTGTTCCTTACTTTGCTGATGAGTGTGAATCAAGCGAGGTAGAGTACTGGATGGAATCAGATATAGAGCCTGATGATGACAATTTTATCTTTAACTGTTTAAATCCATTGTGATGCTTTCCGTCCTGCCACCATTCCTGTCTGATGATGGAGATTTTTCTTAGTCCTACCCACAACTGTCCCGATTGGGATCAAAAGGCCCACCCAGGTTATGGACATATTTCAAAATGATGAGGCCATTATAGAGAATTCATGGGACTGCATGAGGGTATACCAAGTGGAGAACACAAGGCTAGATTTTCCATTGACCTAGATTATGTTTCTTACTTTGGGGAGACTGCTCCATCCTCTAGTCACAAAATGAAAAAATAGAAATAAAGAAAAAAATGATACATCTTTAGGTGAAAACCAAAAGGCATCTTCTGATGATAAAAAAGTAAAAATAAAGAATGTATCCAAAGGTGAGGACTTCTCTGAGGCACCTAAGGATGGAGGATTGAACTTTCTCCTCGTAACTCAAGAAAAATTGGCCATGCTCATGAAGGACAGTATGGAAGTAAACATATCTACAATAGAAGATCTTAAGATGGTCCTCTTCGCGACATATTTGACAGAGGAAGAGAAACCTGAGTTCCACAAATTATGTTCAGAGCGTAAGGTCAACTTTGCGTGGTCTTATGCCGATATGCCTGGGTTGGATCCAAAACTTGTCTTGCACCATTTGCCCTTATTTTCAGATGCCAAGCCAGTGAAACAGAAGCTGCGAAAGATGCACCCATAGATCTCCTTATTAGTCAAAGTAGAACTTAAGAAATTGTTAGACGTAGGATTCATACGGTCCATAGACTATGTTGAATGGATATCAAATCTTGTACCAGTCACAAAGCCAAATGGTCAAATCCACATCTGCATAAATTTTTAGGACCTGAATAAAGCATGTCCAAAGGATGACTTTCCCTTGCCAAACATCGACATCATAGTGGACCTTATGACAGGATATGAGATGTTGTCCCTCATGGATGGTTTTTCTAGTTATAATCAAATTCGTATTGCCCCTGAAGATCAA